>CM076414.1:2879748-2955990 GCA_038363315.1 Mugilogobius chulae
CTACACAAGTGTGGTCTTATTAATGAGTTTGTAAGGAACCCTGGGTTATGAAGAACATCTGGATAAACTAGCACTGTTTCATCCTTATATAAAATTAAATTACAAACAAATCATATAGCTGCTTACTTATTTTTTATAAAATTGTCACTTGTTTATGTTGTTTTTCAAGCCACTGAGAGCTGCATTTTGGTGGATGACAATAAGATCGATGTTTTCCATGGTTACTACTCCCACAGTTTTTTCATCTGGTGAAGCAGTTGCCACAAACGCCAGCTGACAGTGCCAGTTTTCTTTGTCTCTTTCTCTTGATTATCTTCAGCGCGCAGTTATCCATACAAAGACAGAAAGACAAGAGCAGGAGAATGGGGCCAATTAGGGGCCTGGAGCGCGCCTTGTGATCCAGCTGGTCCGGGCCGGTGGTCAGCTGTGAAGGGGAGGGGCTATGTCTGTAGGTCTGCGCGCTATAGGAAGCATGGCACAGATGTTCATTATTTCTATTTTAGTGCGTGATACCAGAAGCAGGCGCAGAGATAAATTATGGAGATGACTTTAAGGTTTTTTTTTAGTCCACAGTCAGGTGCGGAAGTGGAGGTTCTAGTGAGAATGTGAGAGGTAAAGGAAAGAGTACGGCATTTACATGTGACTACATTTGTGCGGACAGGATTGTGACACAGCAACAAGCCAGAAAGAGAGTTTATCTTTGTCATTAATATGTGGCACATTGTCATTGTGGGCGGCCGTACCAGCAGTGTAGAGCAAAACACTTAAACACACAGTGCCTGGTATGACTCTGGTGTTCAAGCTATGACATGTGGGGACATCACGCCTGGTGTTTCTCTGGAGAAGGCTGCTCCACGTACAGGAGAGTTGGAAAGCTGTGTGCTTCTTTGATCCTCCGTTTGTATTTGTTGGTTTCTTGATTGAGAATCCGTGCATTGTCCCAGTCCATGATGTGGTTATTCCTGTCCTAAAATGTCTAGAGTGACGTTTGTTGTGAATGTGTTTCTTGCTTCTTTGAGGCTGTCTTCTACGTCTTTCAAATTATTGTTAGTGGTTCATATCCTCTCCTTGATCATTAGTTCCTTTCTGTATTTGATGATGAGCGTTCTTCGATTTCTTCAAACAGCGGGATACTTTTAGACATCCGTTTCCGTAGCTTCTTTTTTAATAGGTTAGGGATGTTCATCATGTCTTCTTAAAGTAATTTATTAAAGTGTTTTCTTTTATATCAGACAAGTATCAATAAGAGATGGTTTATTACCTGTAGAGATGCACCGATCCGATACTGGGATCGAATATCGGTGCCGATCCAGGACATTTTGCTGGATCGAGTATCGGCTCCATGATATGGGTTCAGCCGATATCCTAGTTGTGTTTAATTGGACATATAGTCTGATTATAGGCTGATGTTGATCCAGAATGTCTCATAATGTTTGACATTTTATTCTTTCTTTCTCTCTCTTTCTTTTTCTTTCTTCTCTTTTTCTTTCTCTCTTCTCACTCTCTTCTCTTTCTCTTTTCTTTCTCTCTTTCTTCTCTCTAATTCTCTTCTCTCTACTACTTTGTCTTCTCTTCTTTATTTCTTTCTTTCTCTCCTCTCGCTCTCTCTTTCTCTCTCTCCTCTTGCTCTCCCTCTCTTTCTTCTCTCTATTTCCTCTGCCTTCTTCCCCTTTCTCTCTTTCTTCTCTCTATTTCTCTGCCTTTTTCCCTTTCTCTCTCTTTCTTCTCTCCATTCTCTGTCTCTTTCCTCTTTCCTCCTTTCTCGTGCCTCTCTTTTCTTCTCTTTTCTCTCTCCTTCATTCTCCTTTCTTTCTCTTTCTTCTCTCTCTTTCTTATCTTCTCTCTTTCTTCTCTCTCTCTCTCTCTCTCCTCGCGCTCTTTCTCTCTCTTGTCTCTCTCTGCTTCTTAAGTCGTTCAGTTTTGTCTTACAGTATAAATAACACTTATGATCAAAAGTCTTATGTTTTGAAAAGGAAAAAAGAGCTAGTTCAGTCCTTACACAAGTATCGGTTGATATCGGCAGATGCTTAATTCTAAAGTATCAGGATCGGTATCGGAACTGAAAAAGCTGGATCGGTGCATCCCTAATTAACTGACTAGTTTTGACGGTCACTTTTGTCTTCGTCAGAGGTGTCGCACGTCGCCATGGTAACGTGTGTTATTAGCTGCTGTGCGTGGTCAGCCCAGCGACCCGTAAGGTCTACCGGGCTGACCAGCCTGTTCTCACAGATAAGCGTGTCAATAGGCCCTTTTCACGTGGCTGTGGCTATGCTAGCTCCGGTTTGCGAGATACCTGTGGTTAGTTCCTTCTTGTCCCATTCATTCCTTATGGGGAGTTTGCCGAGATGCACTATTACTAATTAATATTTTAAGCAGTGAGCGGATTTCACCTAGATAACCACTGGCAGCGAGTTCAGAACTTCACATACGAGGTAAATACTTCACCTGAGAAAGACTGTGTGTTTATAAAAGTGCAAGTTTAGCGCAATGCTAAATGCTAACAATAAATTATCGCAAATGTAAAGCAGACAATTTGATCAAAATACATGACATGAGTGTTTTTGTATAAAGCTAGTTTGTAGAGTTATTTTAAAATTAAAAAATATATTAAATACAGGTTAGCGTTAGCTTTAGAGACAAAACGGAACATTTTACAAACACATGGTGAAGTATTTACCTCGTATGTGAAGCTCTGAACTCGTCTGGCTGTCACTTGTTGTCCAGTTTGTGTCAATTAATTATTTTAATTAGTTTACGGCATTTGAGCTAGCCTTCCGAGGGAATGAACTGCCCGAAACAATGGACCGCTGGTATATTCACACCGGAACTAGCCAAGCCACAGCAACGTGAAATGGGCCTATACCACAAACTTTGTAACGCCATTTCTATTTGTGTGTGTATTTCTGTCCCAGTTCATTTCTATGGTGAATGTTAAGACGTGTTATTATTAATGAAGACTAACACAATCCTAATCCTAAATTTAACCAACTCCAAGCTTCAGCCCTAAACTTACCCATTTTTTGTAACTTCAGACCTAAACTTAGCCGTTAAGCCCCCAAAAAATCTCCCATTTGTCCTCAATATCATTGCGTGTCCAGACCACGTTATTGCAATTTGTCATGGCGTGGTATTTACACGAATTCTTACGAATACTTTTAAGGTATTGGCCCTTCTGTGTTATATTCAGATAAATCATGAAGCTTAGAAAACACATTTGCTGTATCTTTGACTATATTATGTTCATTTATATTGTACTGACTTATCTTCTTCTTTTCAAGAAGATTCTGGACAAATTGTGTGTAAAACCTGAGATATATTCCAGTGACTTTTAGCATTTACAGTCACATCTCAGCAGCACAAGCCTTTATATTTATATCTGACCCATGTAGTTCTTCTTGTCAGCGCTGGGCTGCAGTGCATTCTGGGACCTGTAGTTCATGTTATTGTGTGCTCTTCTCAGGGGCCACATCAAATCATCTTGAGCACTGCATTGGGTCCCTGGGCCCCAGTTTGACACGTCTGTCCTACTGTCATCCATTTAGAACTCTGCTCTGCTTTCACCAAATTATGTTCAAAACAAAAAAAAAAAACACTGACAAATCTGTTTTCGTCTCTATTACAGAACGTGACTGGGTGAAGTCTCCAGACTAAAAAGTTATTACTCCTGCGTCACCTGTGCTTATGACATCATCACATTCAACACATGAACTCGAACCTATTATCCACGTCCCTGACACGCCTGAGCGGCTCTGCGTGTCTTTGTAAGTCAACTTCAGAACAGTATAATTGGCTCGACGCTGCGTTCTCTTCTTTGCTGCGTTTGTGCGTGTGCGTGGAATCCGTGTGACAGTTAGATATCATCTTTCATCTCCTCTCCGACGGGAAAAAAAGAAAAGCGTGGATAGATAATCGCACAGTGGTTGTTTTTCTGTCATGGCGGAGAGAAGGAGAAGCAAATCCGATTGTCCAACTCGACGCAGTGCATGATCAAAGTTAGCAGATCAAACAAGCCGTTACCTATCTACGGCTTCATCCCAAACTCACAATTACTCATCCGTGTTATGGAGGGAGATTGTTGTACGGCTCACCGCCGAGATGTTTGTGCAGCCGGACCACAGACAGATAGGATTTCTAAGCTTTGCTGACAAGCTCAACTCTGGGGGAAAAAAAAAAAAAAATTAGTTATTGGTTTATTTGAAGAGGACGAGTACAAAACAGTGACTAACTGTAACACAGCAGTCCGATGCAGGCGTCATAGAGCTCCAGAGGTTATGGAGATGACAGCACAACACTGTAAATGTTAACACTGAGTGGCAAGAATGCATGAGAGTCAACAGAGAGAAAGGACAACCAAAGGCCCGTTTGGTTTGCATGATTTTAGAAGAACAGGAATGAAGTTGGTTTATAATTGCCGAGCCTACATAGAACAAAGAAACTGAATGTAAAATTATATATCAATAAATGACTGTCCCCAGAGGTATCAAAACGATTGGAGATCGCGGTAGACAGGAAGAGCCACAGATTTATAGCTCACACCAGGTCCAATCTAGCAGTAAAGCTCCATTGTTAATCGCTTGAGTTTGAACATTGGAACAAAACATAGATTCATTTAGGAGAAAAAGTGTCCAGGCGCTCTTGTGTCTATACCTTTCTTATTGCTTCATACAAAGGATACACTCAGAACTCTCTTGCTAATCTGCAACGAAGCATGGTGTTAGGTCACGCTGCCGTGCTTAGTTGTTTTAAGTCAGCTACAGGGCAATCTATTGGAGCGACAGGCGGAATTGACTGTGGTTTGAAGGCTGACACTGTACGACACTAGCTCAATTCAACCCAATTCAAGTAAAGAAATGTCTCGTGAGAGCTATTTACCCCAAGCTCGTGAGTTTGTTGTGATGCCCCGCCTGTCACTGACATCCTGTCGTTTACGCCTTGCTTGGAAATGCCAACTTCTGTTGTAGATCTGTTCTAGCGTGGCTAACGATGTTTGTTTGTCGTGTCTTGTGAGGAAATTTTAATTACGATATTAATGACAGATGTTTTAAGAAATAAAAACGCACTATCGATGTTGATAACATCTCCAGGCTGAGATGCAGCTAAGCAAGGAAGTGGCACGTTCCCTAGAAAAGTAGGCGGGACAATAGGGCTGCCAATCTGATTGGAACCTGATTTGTAATTGGGCAACACTGCTCTCAGACAATGACAACGAAATATCAAAACATTTGAGTATACTCGCTCGTTTTTCATTTGCCTTTTAGTCTTCACCAGGTGCTGGCTTACTGACAAGAAGGAGCAATGTTTCGTTTGCATCTAACTGAGGTCTTGAAGTCTGAAAGTTAGAATGGGTACGTAAGGTTTAGGGGGCTGGTGCTTTCGAGGTAGGGTGAACGATCTTGTACTGTTACATCTGTCAGAACAATACTTGCCTAAGTAAGTCAGACATTCCGACGCTACGAATAATTGAGGGTCGTGAAGAACATTCGTGCTTCGTGCCGGTTTTGAGCACATTTCAATTGTATATTCTTATCCGTTTCTTTGACAAGACTGTGTTGAAAGTATAAGATAACGACATGGAAATGTGGCAAGATGATTGTTTCATTGATGACCAAAACATTAAATTTGTGACTACGGAAGACCGGGTGTGTGGCTTGTGTTTTTTTTTCAGCGCGGTGGTGAAAGCTGAATATAAATCTTGTTCGGCAGTGTCGCGTTTACCAACAGCTCCATCGTCTCAGATGCCTGTAAAGTAACACACATGGTTCAGATCCTGAACCTGTGGGAGGAATTGGGTGTTTGTGGGTTGTCCTTCCTTACATAAGCAGTTCCGATTTTCGTAATAATGGATAAGCATATATCTTTCGCTGCTGACAAAGCTTCTTTGAGTATGAGGATACCGCCAATGGGAGGCCAAGTGTGGCCTTGTCAAAATGGATATTGCTCTATTAGGTTAAGGTTCAGAGCTGCTGCACATATACTTTTTGTAGCAGTATCTGAAATGGATCAGCGCTGACAAGTTCTAACCTTTAACCCACACCACCAAATATAGTAGTTCAGAGGAAGATTCAAACTACTCGCGCATATTCCTTTCAGTCCTAATCTCTGCTCCATTGAAGAGCGGCTGAATCTAGAGAATCTGCATCAGAAACACAGCGTCTGTTGGATTAAAGAGGAAAAAGACACTCGTCCTCATTGTTTTAATCATGTTAACCCTCCTGTTTTTATCCTAAAGACATTATTTTCATTGTAGTGGCTCACATTCACCAAAAAGGCGATCAGACAAAAACAACACTGACAAGTTTGATTTTAGAAAAGGATGTTTTTCTCAAAAGTTTCTTGTCAAACGCTGAAATCTAATGAAACAAGGAATTTCAAAATGTTTAAAGAGAACAGATTAATGCAGAAAATATATGTTTCTAACTGAAAGTAGCAAAGTCTCCTTTGAAGTACAACATGTCATGATTACACTTGCTGACGTTTTTTGTGGAGCTGTGAATATTGCTTAAAAAGAGCTCAAAGGCCTGTGTTGACTTTTTGATATAAAAGTCATTGCAGTCAAGGATGGTTTCATCAGCAGATCTTTATTGAACTACAGGACACATCACCATTTGCAGCCCTTGCAGCTTACATCTATGTCACTGGCGGTGCACTCGTACTCTCCGTACTTGCACTAGCTCTTGCACTCGCACTCTTGTACAAAATTGGTCGAAGCTATTTAACATTGTTTTTGTTATCTATCTTGATGCCTCACTCTCCTTGACTCTTGTAATTAAACAAGTCCAGAACGTGTGAGCAATTGCACTGACAATACATTGGCAATTTTATATTCAGAAACACTAGTGACCATCTTTGAGGTTAGGTTGATATTTTGATTTCAGTTTGTGCCACTTAGGATTTGAATCTACGTACAGCTAACAGCTAAACATATCTTACAACAAAGTGGTTCAAAAAAGAGAAAAATACAGTTCTGAATTTTGTTTGAGCTTAAAAAGGTCTTGATAGAGCAGATGACGCTGAGCTAATAATTTGGATCCAGATTATAGGTTCGCAACACATATCCTTTGTAGTTATTGGCTTGGACTTGTGAAAGACCCATGATTCGTCCACATCCTGGCGGAGACGGTGAGTTTGAGGTGCCAATATTAAATAAAAAATAAAGTTCAAACAAGGGCGACCACACTGTGAGCAAAACCCAAAAGAACATTCATTGATCGCTTCGTCAGAGACTCTTGTAGTCCGCTCTTCACAATTTTTCATTATGTTGCGGGAGGTTAGTGTGAGTTCAAATGAAGACTCTTGATATTTACCCCAACTACCTGATGACCTATCAGGCATTATCATTCACCATAGTTGTTTATAGGTCAGCTGTTTTTACGCAAATACTAACACCATAAGAACTGAACTTTATTGCGGGGAAAAGAATTTGTGCTTATATGTGTGATACTGTCAGTTTGTTACGGTTTAAAGAAAAAAGGTGTTGTAGAGCGAGGGGTTTGTGGAGACTTCAATTCATTTTTGTTAGTAAAACAATAGTACAGATGCTGATCTTATCGATTAAGAGATTTCAAACTAAACATTTAGCTTGTTGCATCTTTTTTCACACTTTATTGTTTTCCCATTTGGGTTGTTTTTGGTGCAGTTCAATAATATTTAATTCAAAGAATGTCTTTTAATATAAGTTTTAAATTAAAAATACCTATAATCGGTAACTCATATATGATACGTGGAGGGGGAAAATCCAGGCAATGTTACCTCTGTTTCTTGAGAACAATCCCACAAATTTCAAATTTGATGGCTAAATAATCTTCTTCTGGTAAATAATTGAGGGACAATCCAAAAAATTCAACATAAACAACACAGGAATACAACTGCGACAATAAATAATATAACTTAGACATAGACACCATTTATTGTGTTATAAGGTTCTGAGGTCTCCAGAATTGGAACATTATCACTGACTAGCTAGTGGATACAGCACTATTGGCTCTATGTCCTCGTAAGTTTATTTAACCAATTATCTTCAGGCAAATTTTAAATGGAAATGGCGCTTTATTTGGGACGAGACACAATTGTGGAAGCGCGGTTTATGTAATATTTAGAGAGGTGACACGTCATAAAAGTTATGCTACTTGTGTCCTGTCCTTTAAATGCCTTCATTGGTATTTTTTACTTTTAGTTGTCATTTCCTTCATAAATTTTTGCAACTTAACGGGACACTTTTGATTGCGCTCTACAATTACCAATAACGACGATGATGACCTTAAACCCCGTACCGCATTCATAATAATGACATGCTCAATTTTAGTCCAAACACTATTGGTAACCATCAAAAGCGAATGCGCGTGATCCCAGCCCTTTAACGCTCCCTATGGTGCACAAGGACTCCATCGCACCAATCCCAAACAGTCAAGTTGCATATTGTTCCGAAATGTAGTGCACAAGGCCGCACGCAAATAATTAATTTCCTCGGGTCTTAGTGGTAGTATACCATAATAAACAGCTCTGTGATCATGTTTCTCATAAGATCAAAAATCCCCCATTGGTGAATCCTGGTTTAAGTGTCTGACTATTGCCGCCTGCTCAAAAATACAGGTTTAGGCGACATCGACCAACGATCAATAGAAACCTCCCAAATACAAGCCCCAAACAAGAGATTCCGGGGCTTGCGGTGGCTTATTCACATCGGGGCATCGAGGTGAACCATGCGGGGCACTTCCAGTGGCCCAGGTCAGCCTGGAAATCTGCACTCCGCCGTAGGACCAAGCCGCCGGGAAGCCATGGCTGAGAGATTTTATGTGGCGTGGAAGCATAAGCTGCCTTTGTCGGATGGCAATTAATTTCCGGACCTGCACTTGAGATAATACTGCGGAGTCACAAAAGAGGGTGAGCATTTTCTTTAGTTAATATTTCATTAGGGTTAGTAATCCGTCATTAATGCTGCACCAAAATCGGGCAGTTTAGGCCAAAGTTTTTTTGGCCTTGGTTCTCGTCAGGGAAAACACCTATACCATGTTGGCTCGGGCAAATCATGGGTTTGGAACGTTTTACGCATATTATCCATGTCTGCTTATTGCTTCACGGAGCGGATCTCACGTTGCATCGAAAAAGATTGGCATTCCTTGATGTTTCTGGTGCTCGTTGTCGTACAAGCCGAAGTCACTGTAATGGGATTCCTGAGGATGTAAACAAGCAACAGCTACAACATACTTCTAATAATTGAATAATCCTTTTTGCGTTTGAAGTGGGGTACCAGTGGATCATGTTCTATTTTTTTATTGAATGTGGGTGATTCGTTGATAGTATAAAGGGGTACTATTTTACAGTGTAAAAGAAGGAAAGACTGAAGTGTCTCGCAATGGAAGATTTATGGCATCTATGTGTACTATACTAGTTTCCTGTTACAAATATGATTATGTCAATTATGAATGATTTGAGTTATGTTCGAGCTCTCGCAGTCATATAGTCCAAATCTGTGTGTTCATCATGTGCAATTGGAAGTCATTTTGATCCCTCATTTTTCTCTGCTCTTCTATAAGCACTCTCCGTTCTGTCCCTTTGGGAGAGCCACGACCCTTCTGTCTTAGACTCTCCTTCTGTCCTTTAGAGCCCTGGCTCACTTTGTCCTTAGACCCTCCTTTGTCCTTAGTCCTCCTTCTGTCCTTAGACTCTCCTTCTGTCTTAGATTCTGTCCTTAGACCCTCCTTCTGTCCTTAGATACCTCTTCCTTCTGTCCTTAGACCCTCTTCTGCTTCTGTCCTTCTGTATTCTTGACCTCTTGGCTGTCCTTAGTCCTTTTGGGATCCTTCTGTCCTTAAGTACCCTCACTATCTTGTGCCTTAAAGATCTCTCCATTCTGGATCGCTTATAGACCCTCCTTCTTGTCCCTTAGTCCCGTTTTATATTACCTCATCTTTCGTTCTCTTGGGTTTACTAGACTTCATTTCACTTCCTTCTGTTCCTTAGACCCTCGCTTCTGTCCTTAGACTCTCCCTTCTGTCTTCAGACCCCCGTTCTGTTCTTGAGACCCTTTCGTCCTTCTGTCCTTAGAGACCTATTTCTTCTGTCCTTAGAAACCCTGCCTTGGCTGTCTTTTAGTCCATTCCTTCCTGTCCTTAAAACACTTCCTTCCTGTCCTTAGAACCCTGCCACTTCTGTCCTTTAAAAACTGGTGAGACATTATCCATATCTTCTAGTCCTTATTGAACAGTCTTATTATTATATAGTTATTTCTAATGAATGAAGACTTTCCTTGACTGTCCTTATAGAGGTCCTCCCTCCTTTCTGTACCTTAGACCCTCGCATTAACCCTGTTCCCTTTCGGGTGTTGTCCAAAACCTAGTAGGTCGGCTTTCAGCCCCGTTCTGCCTCCTCTTAGGAGCATTCCACTCTCCTTCCTGTCCTTACGCCCTTCTCTGTCTGTCCTTTAGTTTGGAACCTCGGCTCCTTCACTTGTCCCTCTTTAGCATTGTCGGATTTCGGGCCTTCGGACACTGTCCTTAGGAACCCTACCGGTGAGTTCAGTTCTTTCTGTCTTTCCTGATCCATATAGTATCCTTCCCTTGATGCGCTGCTTCGGCCTTAAGTCCCCTTCTTCATTTATAGTCCTTGGTTTTTGGTTTCTGTGTGTGTGTGTCTCTTTGTTCTCTGAGATCCTTTCTGGTTCAAGTCCCTCTAGGTGAGGTGCTGCTCTATTTGATGTGTATCTTGTCCTTACAATACACCTCCTTCTCCGTCACATTCCGGCCTTTTTTGTAAGAGCTCTGACGGCTTATTATCACCTACTCACAACCAGTAAGTTCATCAAGCTCCACATATTTTGCAGAGGTGGGACGCCACAAGTCAGTGTTGTGGCGCTGTTCTGCACAAAATTGTGGAACAATGGAAAATAGTCTCCAGCGACAGTCTCCCAAGTCCTGAAGCTCAGTGCGTTAACAGACAATAGTTCCCCGACGCACTCTGATCAAGCTCAGTCGCGTTCCTGTAAGTAGGATTGATGTGGCTTAGAAGTCTTTTTCTGAACACAAGCAAGACTGTTTTATTTTTATTTATTCGCTCTAATTAAATTTAAACAGAAAAAATATAATTGATCGCATGATATCGTTCGATATTCGTAAATCTGATAAAATCGTGATCTTGCTCTTAGAAATTTGTAAGATTAACTACAATTATTAATTATCATTTGTCTCTCCATAAAATATAAATGTGCATCTGCCCTAGTTATAGTTATCATCTATTATTTGGAATGATGACTTTTTGGATTTCTATATTTTACTGGTTATTATAGTCAATAGTATAGTGGTCTTTTATTGAACTGTCTCAATAGAAATGTTATTTTTTATGTTTATGGGATACGTGGCTTTGGCTTTGTAGCCACGCCAGGCTGTAGACTAGTAAAGCCAATAGTTTTAAAATTGAAGTGGCTTTATTCTATTATGAACCACAGGTGGACTCCACTTTGATGTTGGGTTTAGATGGGGTTCACTTGAATTATTGTGGATTAGACACCTTCTGCAAATAGGAGCATAGCAGATCTGTCCAGTGCTTGAAGAACAAATCCTCACCCTGATCTATTGAAAATGGATGAATAGGTCATTGAAATGTGCAGGCTGTGCGTTTCCGTAAAGAAACAGAAAGAAGTGATCTAGTACGTGAACCCCGCCCACGGTTCAAAAAAATAAATAAAATAAATGTTTATTTGGGGTCAGACCTGTGTGTCTTCATGGTTTTAGATGGTAGCTTCGACGGTGTGGTAATGTCGACCCTTCTGATCCTGCGTCCCTCGCCCACACATATGAAAGGGCCCGTCTCACGATTTTGCTTTGGGAACTTTTTGCTTTTTGGTTTTAGTTACCATCTGAAAACAACAAACTATGAGCAGTTTGCACGCGGAGATGATTTCGTCAGTCATGTTTACAAAATACAAACAAAGTTCCATGACATTCACCAAACCTTGGGGTGTCACATCCCTCCGTTCTGAAATGTTTTTTCTTAGGCGTGCAACCTCTGTATATTTTCAAACTCCAGCGAACCGTACCGGTTGTTGTTCTTTTAACAAAACCAGACTAGAACGTGAATGAGGCGACAGTGAAGAGGGTACTATATGTGAACTTCTCAACCGCAAAAATAGATGGATTAGATCCAAGCCCACTATACTCAGGCTCAACAATCTAGCTGTTAGAGATATATGTCGATTAAGTAAAAACAACGCCAGCTAGAGAGAACAAGAGCTAGATCTTTTTATAGACAGAAGTTCTTTGAATTGGCAGAAGGTTTGTTTGCTTTGGAAGGGGGGATGTAGTTTTTTGGGGGCTGCACTTTCGAGTCATAAAAGATAGGTAAAAGTTCCTTATATAGAAGGCCTAGGTCTCTGCGAGTCTCTGTGAGTGAGTATGACCACAGGTTCTTTTTCGCTCTTTTCTAAATGGAATCTTACTATCAAAACAACTAAACATTCAATCAATGTATGCATTTTCATACTTCAAAAAAAGGACTTTTTGTTGTCATATTGGCTCCATGCTCAAGAATTTTTTGTAATTCGATTTATAGACTAAGCTATGATTTGCTCTTAGGTCGCCTCTCGGGTTGATTTTCACGCAGAGCAATGTTTTACATGATTTTATCAATATGGTCATGCATTTTTCTGAGTGTCATGAGTGCCCTGGATTGCTTCAAAACAACAGTGTTTGTGTGAACTCTTAGATGCCTGTGGGTGTTTCCCTAAAGCACAATTTTTCCTACAAACTTGCTTTCAGGTGATTTTCAACCTGGTGGTTTTTCACCTGTTGCTATCAGTAAATGAGTTTATTACTGTTGTTAAACAGGCCTAATGTGTTATAGTTTTTATCTTAACCTTCATCCAACCTTTTTCCTAATCTTACCCATACCTTAACCCTTTTCCTAAACTTACCCGTTCTCCTAAACGTAATCACCGTCCCTCCAGACCTGACTATCTAGCATTTACCAAACAAAATCCCTCCAAAAATGGCCGTCCTCATCTGGGGCAAATGTTACAATGTTTTCCAACTGCCCCTCGGCCATTTTTGAATTCATTTTGGATGGATTTATTTAGATTTATGTTTTTTTGTCCAAAAAACTTGGTGTAGCATTTGTTTGACTGATTTTTATCAGAACCTTAAAATTTTTCAGAATAATTCTCATTTTAGTTCGAAAAAGACAGTAAAGCTAGAGCTGAAGTTTTTTTTCACAGCAGTTTTGTGATTTGGTATAATAAGATTACGGAGTTAAGTGGTTTAAATGTGGACAACCTTCCAGTCTGTCAAATGCATTATCTTTGTATTATAGTTGTAATTTCATGTGTTACAATTGACTCATGTTGTGTTGCAGTTGTAAACACTTGATGACTTGAAATGAAAACAGCTTCAAAAACAATCGCTCTCAAATACGACCCACTATTTCTCGGCACCAACCTCATGCGACCCAACCACCCCCACCCCCCACATATGCACTCTTCTCACATTATGGAAAGACGCGACATTTATTTATTTTATTTATTGTTTTAAGAATAAAACAGCAACTGTTTCCATCAAATCATGTTTAAAACGTTATAACAAACAATGTTTTGTTTTTCATTAAATGTCAAGTCAGTACAAAAAAATGAAATGCATAAAAACTATGTTTCTCTGTGTTATTCATAAATTTAATGAGACATATGGGCCTGTCTTTGCTTTGACAGTGCGTCCCAATCTGGTTTCAACGTGGAAAGTGCCACGCACATATCTGGTGCTGCGTCCAGTTTATTTCTGTATTTAGTCTTATTTTAGTGAGGGCTGAGAAGCCCAGCTCACATTTGTATGTGGTGGTAAACGGGAGAAGAAGCAACTCGCTTCTTTTACTTATTGTTGAAAACTCAGACAAGATGCTTATTCGGAAAGAAGACAGTGTTGTGCGTGCGTATCGTTGCTTGAGTGCTTGGTCACTGGTCAGCTGCAACAGCTCTGCTTCTTCATCAGGAGTGAGCTTTTTGTTGCTCACCTCAGCCTGCTGTTCACCTTCAAGCACTTGCAGATCTTCTGGGTCAGTGCAGCTATTCTTTCTTATTAGACACCATCCATTGTTAAAGGCAAAGTGTTTTTTGTAAAATAACCTTTTCACCTCACTCTCTGGTCTAATGCGGCAGCCTCCAGCGAGTACAAGTGGAAGTGCGCATCCTTGTGTAACAAAGGCGCAACTACAAGTACAGTGAATTTTAACATTGACTGTATAACAAATTCCCCGCGACCCAAGGAAAACCCCATGAGACCCACCTTTGGGTCGCGATCCTAAGCTTGAGAACCAAAGCTCTAGAGAATCCAAACCTGTTCACATGTCAAGCCAAGATCTGCAGCTTTCATTTCATTTCATGTAGTTTTAAGCAGGACTTTAACTAAGATTAAGCTGATGTGTCAAATTTGGAAAAATTTGACACATCAGATTGTCCCCGGTCTTCCCTATGTATCCCTGACCTGGTTCCTGCTGCAGAAGGATTGGAATGTTCATAGTCATTTCTAAATTCCAGATGTTCATGTTTTCAGGTTTGAAGCGAGCCTCACCTTTCTGTTTGGTCACCGTTCACTCCCCTTTTCACCAGTTTTAAAGGACTCTTGCCCAAAGCTGCTGTGGTGATTGGTTATCGCAGATGAAAGAAACGACAGTTTGGTAAATGTAACGTAACTACTGCCACGGTTGAAAGGCAGGTTTTAAATGTGTGAAAGAATGAGTGAGTTTTAACAAATTGTCTTACAAGTAAATCAAGAAGAAAATGTAATACTGTAAGTCACCATCACCACCTTATTATCCGCATTATCACATTTACACAAAACACTTCACAACTACAGAAACGCAAACAGCAGTCCTGTCCTTTGTGAATATGCAGCGTTTCATTATTTATTTGTCATAATAATTTTAATAAGCTTAAAACTCAAAACACACAGACACACAGATGAAGCTTACAGCGCAGCTCAAGTGTGAAGTGTCCTGAGAGAGCCCACAGCAGCGTGAGCATCCACAACTGTCACACACACACACACTTTAATTACACACACTCCGGATGAAGAAATACACGAGGAGTTTAATGTTTGTGACAGCTGTGGGGTTAAATGTGCTTTTTATTACACAAACTGACTCTGGTGAGCCTTTAAAGAAAATAAACATATCTATTTTTCTGAGTTTTGGGTCTATTTACGCTGATAGAAGGTCAAGATGACAGAAACAACACAAGATCTTCTAAACAGCTTCGTCACTTTTAAAACGAACCCTGGATATAATCACATGTTTATCCTCAAACACTTTAATATCATCACTTATATAAATACAGGGCAATACTTGGATGTATTTGTAGTTATATTAAAAAAGTGTTATGAAGAAATTAAAGATATTCGAGAATTTTTCCAAATCGGCAATTGGCCTTATTTTGCTTATTTTGGCCGATATTTGATTAGGCAGTTGTTTGAACAGTTGTTTGCATAGTAAAGCTGCACTCACAGTGATCAGCTGAGCTCCAAACTAGATTTGGAGAGAAACAATACAGTTTGTTTTATATATCCCCATTTAGCTGTGTTTTGAAAAGGAGCACTTTCATGAATGACTCTTTAAAATGTTCTGCAATGTACATAAACATATTGGATTCATTAAACAATGAGACAAAATAATAGTTTGGATTGAACTTTTTTCTTTTTTGGATATATAATCTCATCTCAGCTATGTATTTTAAATACTCAAATAAGAAAATCGTCCTCGGAAATCGTCCTCGGGAACAGGCCATTGATATCGGCATCGGCTGACAACATGCTTATAAATCGGCCCAAGAAAAACCCATATCGGTCGATCTCTAGAAGAAATGACATGGACAGCCATTTTGCTGCAGTTGTGACATAAAATAGTGTTGTCATGGTAACAGGTAACTAAGCAACATGAATTCCTCAGTTAAACCTTTTCAGTTTGAGCCAAATACAGAACAATTATGTGGAATCTAGTCAAACTGAAGATAATCAAGAGGAAGAGGCAAGAACTGGACACTGTCAATGGCGTTTTTGTGGAACTGTTCAAATTGTGGGAGTAACCATGGAACACTATCTTATGTCATCAACCAAAATGGCGGCTCCCAGTGGCTTGAAAACAACATAAACAATGACAATTGTATAAAAATGATAAGAACTGCATATATTTGTTGTAATTTATTTTAAGAAGCATGAGCAGTACTAGTGTTTAACCACATTTGTCTTCATAACCAGGGTTCCCTTTAATGTAATGTAATGTTTATTAAGGTCATGTACAGTTACATGAAGCACAAAGGCAGAGATGTTTGTACCAGATTGTAGCTTACAGCTCATTTGCATCTGTAATCCTGGAAAGGGGAGGCACATTGGACATGTTTTTAGCTGTAAGAGAAAACCGGAATACCCAAAGGAAACCTACGCAGACACGGGAGAACATGCAAACTCCACATAGAAAGGCCCCGGGAGTCAAATCCAGGACCTTCTTGCTATGAGGCCTTAGCGCTAACGACTGTGCCACTGGGGACTGGAGACCGAGCCCGATCTCACAAGAAAGCGTACATTTACCACGGCATTACACAACATGTAAATGAGGTATGATTAGCACGAGTTCACAGCTGTTTTGTGTAATTATAGTACGCGTCACAGTCCCCATTCATTTCAATGGTGGTTGTTAAGACGTGTTCTTATTTATGAATATTAATGAATCCTGATTCTAATCTTAACCTGCCCCAAGCCCCAGACCTTATCTTACACATTTTAGTAACTTTATGCTTAAACTTACCCGTTTCACTTGAAGAAAACGTCCCCACGTGGACAAGACCAAAACTCGTCCTATTTTGACGCTGTGAAATCTCGTGTCAATTTTACTCTTTTTTCATATCGTGCTAAATACACGGCGTAACATAAGTACTAAAAACAGCTGTGAACTCGTGCTCAAAATACGGTGTGTTTGTGTCGTGGTAAAAATACGCCCTCTAGTGAGACTAGGGTGACCACCTGTCCCGCTTTTTGGTTGTACCGTCCCGCTTTTAGGCTTGTGTCTTGCGTCTCACATATCACGGCGGTCTGATCTCTGTTCGTGCGCGTCCGTGTGATAAGCAGCACCGCATGTCAATCAGCAGTTTGCGCACCGCTGTTCCTGCCCAACATTTGTGAGGAAAACTCAACTTCAGTCTTAGCCGCGACAGCGAAGGGAAAAGTCAAATGCGTGTGAGGAGACAAAACAGTCGCCAGCGAGGCAAAGTTTGCAGCCGGTACAATCACTGAAACACACTCATGAGTCTAAACACTGAAGGAGACAGTTTGTGTAAATCAGCTTCTCCATCAACCACGGAGGGAAATAAGATTAACAACATGCCACAGCGAAGCTCATCAAAAATAGGCACAACAGCAAGAAACTTCTTAATGCAAACAATTAAACCAAAAAAACAACTACCTGTTCTAAATAGCCTAATCTTTCAATAAATAAGACAATTATCTATGTAGGCCATTCATAATGTACTATTCTGAAAACCTTTTAAAAATTTCAAAATATCCAATATGCATCTGTACTTGATCTGTTTACACTGTGAACAATATATTGCGTTCAAAACAGGTTTATTATAAAAAATGATATCATTTGCCGAGTCCGTCCCACCATGTCCCACCAATCCCCAAACCTGTCCCACTTTCTGGAGTTTTTGAGGTGATCACCCCAAGTGAGACTGTGTTGGGGGACCAGATACTCCTGGAAAAATCAGCAACAACAAGAGGTCAAACTGTGGCCTGCGTCAACATTCACAGCATTTTATACATCTCGTCTCAATCTAAAGCACATGTCCTCCCACACTGGTCCGCTCTCAGACATAGTTTACCTCCGGGCCTCTCCTCCTCTCCATCTCCTCTGCTCCTCTGCTTATGTGTGCTTTTGATTCCGTTGGCATTCGGCGTGCGGTAATTCTATTAGCTGGTGAGAAAGGTCAGGGTGGCGGGGGGATTGGCTAGCGGCACACGGGCTGCTAGCTTGCGCCGCACTCGCGCTGTTTAGATAATTAAAATGTGCCACGCTGGAACTCACTCGGCGACCTTTTGCAGGGAAACAATTAAAAAAGCCAAAGCCCAGAAGCACCGATGGAGAGACGAGTCGGATTTTTAATCAATTTCCTCAATGAAGTTAGAATATCAATATTAGCCCTCAGGTCCGCGCCGGGCAAAACGCAGAAACAACATTTGTAATTATTTATGTGTTGTTAGTTTGTTGCAGTTCATTAACTAAATTACCACATCATTCACTTTTTAAATGTAATTGTGCATCTCAGAGGACCAATGTTCTGTGTTTTTGTTCTGTTCTGATTTGTGATTTAAATGAGATTAAGAAAACTAAAAAATTACAAAGGGGAGATAAACAAACCTAGTAGACAGTTGTCATAAACATGGCCAAAGCTTTACATATTGACAAAATCTGTAACATCATGTGACAAATGCACTTTTTGCACAAATAAAAGCTAGTCTGTGGTTATTTAGTCATAACAATTGACTCTTGGTCAAGCAAATGTTGTATTAGTCAAGGGATTTATTGATTTATTCATTTTAAGATTTGGAATCAAATGATTGATCTAATCCAACTTTTTTTTTACATTCATAAACTGCTTCTTATGGGTTTTCTGCATACATTGTTATATTTTTCATAAACAGTTACATTGTTAGTGTTTTCATGCACAAATTGAATCAGATCATTGATCAAATAAAGATCATATTTTTTTAGATTGTGAACATTTGGCTCGCTCTCTTTTTAGTCGATCGATTGAACACGATCCTAATCCTAACCTTAACCAACTCCAAACCAAAGAGCTAAATTTACCCATTTTGTACTTCAGACTTAAATTTAGTAGTTAATCTGTTGAAAAACCTCGTGTTTGTCGTCAACCACTTGGCGTGTCCAGACCACGCCAGAAAAAATGTGCATGTAATTGCACGCCAAAACAGGCAGAGGGCGTCATCATGACACGCAATTTGTCATGACGTGCTATTTTACGAAATCCATGAGAACACGTTGATCCTCCAGGTCTGTAGTTCACTGTCTCTCTCTGCTCCTCTGTCTGTCTGTGTTGTCCCTGGAGACCGTCTCACATCCTCACACTTCTTCTTCTCAGGTTTGACTGTGTTGGAAAACAAATGTGACTCTGTTTGTCCTAGTGGAGTTATGTTTGTCACTGCACATGTGTTCATAGTTCAGGTGAGTGAATAGGGAAAGCGACTCTTTTTTGCAAGTAGGTTATAAAACTGTCTCACTAAGAGTCGGTCGAAACTACGTGTGAGGTTTTACAAAAACTGTGAGAAGTGACGCTCATAGAGTGAAGTCATGAATGCTGTTGATGTTGTGGCAAAGTTTACAGATGAAAATGAAGTTTTGAAATGTGTTCAGGTAAAGTCTGCTGCATTTGCACTGACAAGAGGCGGGGCTTAGCCAGAGGTCTGCTGTTTTGAACTGGAATTGCGTGGAGTCTGTTCCTAAGTCTTTTTAGATTTCAGTTTGGTTTTATGTACAGTGAACACTATTTACTGATGAACAGATGTTTACATCTCAAAATGTAACAAACTATGACACATGTAGAGTTTACAAATATTCATGTAAAAATACAATATGACTCCTTGAGCTTTTATGAACCAGAAAGATCCCATAGAGATGAGACTGTCAGGCTCTGGCACAACAAAGATCTGAGACTCACAGCTACAAATGAAATCAGGAGATTTGTAGTTTGGGTTTTTCAACTAAACCTTAGAAAAGATACTGTATTTACTGGTTTGATTTTGGGTTCATCTAAGTGTTATATACTATAATCTAATCCAGCTGTGAAGTATTTTACACTGCAAAGCAAAGCTAAGAGAATCTTGTGCGACTCATCAGGGATCTTGGTGAAATCATTGTTTAAACTCCAGAAGTGGTGTTTGTATTTGGTGCTTTTTGCCGACACATGTGGAGGATTCGTTTTACAACAAGAATTTTTTTCTATAATTTTTTTGCTTTTAGAGACTTTATCGTCTTAAAAGTTTTGATTCCACCAAGTCCCAAATGAAGAGAACCGTGTTTGAAGTTTGACACAAGGTCAATAAAAGGGACATTTACAGTCTATTTCAAGTCAGGTTGGTTCTGGCTCTTCACTCCTGATGCTGATTGGCCGACATACTTCCTGGTTTTGGGGAAGTGTCTGCAGTTCTGTGATACCTGACCTGGAAGCTGCAGTGAAAAGAAAATGAGCAGAAGCATTGTCCAGAGGTAGGCGTTTTGGCTTCGGGTGCCACTTTTAAAAGGTCCAGCCTCTGAGTGTGCCACTACAGACGTGATCACATGACGGGGTGTTTTTCCTGTCCTACATTCATTTGCCAAATTATTTTACTGTCACATGTTTAAAATAACGTCATTTAAAATAATGCAAAATATTACAAAAAATTGAATATTCTTTCTGGTGTAAAACAGTAATTAAGGAAAAGTCCTGCTTCATTTCCTCAGCAGCAAGTTGAAAATCTAGGCCTATTAATAATAAATAAATGCATGTATCATATGTATTCATTAAAACACACAATTTATGTGTTTTTTTAGTTTAAGCTCATATTAGATCAGAATAAATGGGTGAGCAGGTGAATCCTGTGTGTTTTTCTTGTGCTTTAATGCTCTGTTGCTCTCTGGCATTTTCACAATAAGACTCGTTTGCAGACAGAATATACTTGTTTTGTTTGAAAAGGCCCCGCTGAAAGTCTGGCTGTTGTTAGAGGTCCGTTGACGCCACAACGTGTTACACGAGTGTGATTCTTCTGCGGCTTTGAACAGAAATCACGTCACATTTTGAGCTCACGGATCACAAGACTTGTGCGGGTCAGCGTACAGCAGCTCTCGAGTCAAACACGGCGGCCAGCACACAGCTTTTCTTTCCACCTGAGAGAGACACTCACCCAGGTGGCAGAGCAGAATTCAGCCTGTTCTCATGAATAAGCGTGTCAATACCACGCTATTGTAAACAGTGTGTCATATGAACGCAACTTGTATTTTATGCGTGTGTATTTGACTGTGTTTCTGTCCCAGTTCATTTCAATGGTGAATGTAAATACGTGTTATTATTCATGAAGACTAACACAATCCTAATCCTAACCTTAACCAACTCCAAGCCAAAGAGCTAAATTACCCATTTTTGCAACTTCAGACTTAAATGTAGCCGTTAATCCCTTGAAAAACCTCGTGTTTGTCGTCAACCACATCCCATGTCCAGACCACGCCAGAAAAAACGAGCGTGTAATTACACGTCAATACAAGCAGAGGGGGTCATCATAACATGCAATTTGTCATGGCGTGCTATTTTACGAAATCCATGAGAACATGTTGCAGAATCACCTTGCAACAAGCACCAAGGCGCACCGCTCCATGTTAAACCTCCGCTTGGTCTCAGCGCTCATACAAATCAAGAGAAAGTTCCAAAAGTGGCGGTGCTAGCACAGAGGGAGAGGCTGAATGAACGCGGACATTGTCACTACAAGCAGCTGTCAATCATTTACTCAAGCCGCAGTGAGAACGCGGCGGTTATGATGCACTTACAATGCATAAATGAACGAATGGCAGGCGGTGACCATTGCACCGCGGGCCTAGCAAAATCCCTCTGGTGTCATAGTTTGTCGACCCCTGCACTAGTCTGTCTACAGCCCTGGTGCCTCCTCAAAGAAAACACTTGTGAGACTGGGGGTGGATTATCTCAGCTGAAGAGAAGTGCTCACTAACACATATTTACAGATGTGTGAGAGAACTAGATCTTTGGTAATGTTGTTGAGTTACTTGACGGTGACATCATCTAGTGCTTTTTTTTATCTGTTGAAATAGAACAAAGAAGACACAATTTCTATTTTCAATCAGTCACAGTCAGTGCATCAAGGCACAACAAAATGTAGATACAGTGGTCCCTCGTTTATGGCGGGGGTTAGGTTCCAGAAATAACCCGTGATAGGCGAAACCCGCGAAGTAGTGATCTTCATTTTTTAACCAGTAATTTCTGTTGATAACCTCCTGGTTATGATGTTTAGTGTCTTTTGTACAGGTAATAATGACTGAACACATGATTCACTGTGAGATACAACAGTGTGAGTCGTTTATGTGGCACTTAAAGGCTCGTGCAGACAGGACGCGATGAGCGTAAATGTCGCTTGAAATCCCATTCAGGTGCATGTGTCTGTCAGCGGAGGAGCCCTGAGGTGCCGCTGACAGACACATACACATGAATGGGATTTCAAGCGACATTTGTCGCTCATTGCGTCCTGTCTGCACTGGCCATAAAGAGGGACGGTGCTGTGTGTGTTCTCCTGCTCTGCTTTTGACACGTTGCCCGTCCCGCTGCGCTCCACAGCCGTACACAGAGCCACGGATCACACGGGCTCCAGAGCCGACACCAAACACATCTGGACTCTAGTGAAGTCACAACACGCTCCTCAAACACATCTGGACTACACAAGTGACGTTCCAGCGTGAACAAACTTATCATGGTAACTACGAGCTCAAAGAGTCTTCTCCTCACCTGGAGAAACGTCCGAGCGTCAGGTCAGCTTCCCCTGCATGATCCAAACTGTCTCAAGTTTTCTAAAAGAGCTTCTGTGCTGTTGCCTGTGAATGCTGCGAGAGAAAAGCACGCTACAGCATACGTCTATAGGGTCGCACACTGTTTAAAAAAAAAAAAAAGCAAAATTGCACACAAAAAAATCCGTGAAACAGCGAAGCCGCAAAAATTGAACCGCGATAGAGCGAGGGACCACTTTATACAACATAACATCGATAGCACACTTTCACGCCTTTTTTATGTTACTAAAAGCCAAAGCATAAAATAACCACACATTTTGGTTAAAGTCACGTGAGAACATTTTCTTTGAGTTTAACAAGTACATTTAGGCTTACCTTTAAACAAACAAACAAACAAAAATAAACGTGGCTTCAGCCAATATTTGTGGTTATTTGCATTTTGGCTTTTCATAACATTTACAACAAAAAAAAATATGTGAATACGTGCTCATTATACTTTTTTATTTACATTTCGTTGTATCTATGTTTTCTTTGAAGCAATAATATGACTGATAATCTTTCGACCTTTCACCACAGTCACATTTTCACCCTGTACAACATTCCAATCAGGATTCTTTAACAAATACACCGCCTAATGTTCTTTCTATCACTTTCAATTCATTTCCAATACACGTTATGGCAAGTTTACAAACTCTAACCGATAAATAAGCGTCTGCATTATTCATGCGCCTCTGGGGAGCAAATAAAGCTCCTGCAGTTCTATTGAATAACTGTGACTCGATATCCGACGCTCCTGTTTCCTTTTGCCATCATAACGAAGCATCAACAAATCCATCAGCGGAGCCTGTGTGTGAGGAAACAAAAGGCCACGGAGGAGTCGTTGTGCACAGTGTAAACGTGAACGCCTGTGTTTAAGTATGAAGGGGTTACATTAGGAAGGGCTTCTATATGTTAATAATGTATGAGAATAGAGTCGTGTGCAGGGTGAGTGAGATGTGACGGACACATGTGGACAGTGTCTCTCTTCTTTAGTTTACTCACTGTTGTGTTTGGGTTGATTGCTTCATGTTTGAGTGATCCTGTATCTTGTATTTCACGAGTTGATGACCAAGTTCATTTCTAAGGTGAATGTAAAGACATGTTATTATTCATGAAGACTAACACAATCCTAATCCAACCAAAATTTAGCCGTTAACCTCAAATAAATCCCGTGTCTATACCACGCTAATAAAACAGGTGTAATAACACGCACAAATAGGCAGAGGCGTCGTCATGACACAGTTTGTCATGATGTGGTAAAGACTAGTTTACAAAAGACTAGTTTACAAAAAAAATAACATGACCCTTTTCAAAACTAGTAAAACTTTCATGATTTGTCAATTATTCATTCTAAAGTAATGTACAAAAATATATTTTATTTTATAATATATTTTAATAGGAATATTATTTCAACATTCTTTCAAATCCTTCTTACCCCCTCAAAATATATAATACATGTATAAGCATCACTTTTAAAACTCTTCTGTGTGCACGTGTGTGGCGTTCTGAGCACATGTAAGGTAATGTTTATTAAGGACAATGTACAATTACATTAAGCACAGTGGCAGAGATGCTTGTACCAGATTGTAGCTTAGAGCTAATTTCCATCTGTAGTCCTGGGGAGGGGAGGCACTTTGGACATGTTTTTAGTTGTAGGAGGAAACCGGAGTACCCGGAGGAAACCTACGCAGACATGGAGAGAACATGCAAACTTGCAAGCCAGAGCGCTAATCGTTGCGCCACCGTGTCGCCCATGTGGTGTCCCGAGCACACGTGTGGCATCCCGAGCCTGGGAGAAGCGTCACTTTTACACCCCATTAGTTTTACACTTAACCAAACCAAAACAACAACAGCAAAACGTTACAACTTGTACTTCTTCAATTAAAACCGCTGGTGCATTCCAAATTGATTCACTCAGAACAATGCTTATTACAGCCCATAATAATAACCGTTCTGGATGGATTTGCTCATAACTCATCACAGCAGCAGGACCACGGCTGGAGAAACTCACAGCTCCCATTAGAGCTGAATGGATTTTCTCCCCTGAACATTCAAAGTGTTTGATTTGTGTCATTCTCCTGTATCACGCCTCTGCTGTGTGGACGTGATTATGTACAAGAGCCTCAACTGCTCTGTGTTAGGCCTACAAGACCTACACGCACATTAGGCCTACAAGACCCTACACCCGCATTAGGCCTACAAGACCCTACACCTGCATTAGACCTACAAGACCCAACACCCACATTAGGCCTACAAGATTCTACACCCGCATTAGACCTACACCCGCATTGGGCCTACAAGATCCTACACCGCATTAGACCTACAATACCTACACCTGCATTAGGCCTACAAGACCCTACACTCACGTTAGACCTACAATACCTACATGCACATTAGGCCTACAAGAACCTACACCCGCATTAGACCTCCAAGACCTACACCCGCATTAGACCTACAAGACCTACACCCGCATTAGGCCTACAAGACCCTACACTCGCATTAGACTTACAAGACTTACACCCGCAGTAGACCTACACCCGCATTGGGCCTACAAGACCCTACACCCTACACGGCACGGTGGCTGAGCGGTTAGCGCTCTTGCCTCACAGCAAGAAGGTCGCGGGTTCGATTCCCGCACGAGCCGGGCCTTTCTGTGTGGAGTTTGCATGTTCCTCTCCGTGTCTGGGTGGGTTTCCTCCGGGCACTCCGGTTTCCTCCACCAACCAATAACATGCATGTTAGGGTAATATCCTCCAGCTATGGTAGTCCTGACCAAGCCTAGCAACAACATCTGGAGATGGGTCCCGAGCGCTGCACTGCGGCGATCACTGCTCCTGAGGAGATGCTGCAGAGGCATTGAAGGATCCAGGGTCAAATGCAGAGGACAAATTTCTCCACGGGGACAATAAAGTGTACCTTAACCTTAACACCCGCATTAGACCTACAATACCTACACCTGCATTAGGCCTACAAGACCCTACACTCACATTAGACCTACAATACCTACACGCACATTAGGCCTACAAGACCTACACCCGCATTAGACCTACAATACCTACACGCACATTAGGCCTACAAGAACCTACACCCGCATTAGACCTCCAAGACCCTACACCCGCATTAGACCTACAAGACTCTACACCCGCATTAGACCTCCAAGACCCTACACCCGCATTAGACCTACAAGACTCTACACCCGCATTAGACCTACAATATCCTACACCCGCATTAGACCTACAAGACCTACACGCACATTAGGCCTACAATACCTACATGCACATTAGGCGTACAAGACCTACACCCGCATTAGGCCTTCAAGACCCTACACCCGCATTAGACCTACAATACCTACAGCCACATTAGGCCTACAATACCTACATGCACATTAGGCCTACAAGACCTACACCCGCATTACACCTAAAAGACCTACAATACCTACACGCACATTAGGCCTACAAGACCTACACCCGCATTAGACCTACAAGATCCAACACCGCATTAGACCTACAAGACCTACACCTGCATTAGGCCTACAAGACCCTACACCTGCATTAGGCCTACAAGACCTACACCTGCATTAGACCTACAAGACCCAACACCCGCATTAGACCTACAAGACCCTACACCCGCCTGCATTAGGCCTACCAAACTCTGACCAAGAACCTGCTCGTCACAATACAAAGGCTCGTCTGACTAACCCCCAGGTTCACTTTTATTTACACAAAGAACAACTTGCTGTGTGCACACCAGAGACACCAGAGCTCTCACACAAGATACAGTCTTTAAAAAGTAATGTTTATGCAGACAGTTTGTTTTCAGAACAGCGGCATCGGAGACGGCGACGCTGGTACCGCAGAGCTGCCGATCGCACACATGGTGGAGCTCGTGTACATGTAGAGGAGAAGCAAACGGAAAGGGACTAAACAGGAGGAGCTCCAGGTACCTTTTGTGAGATGTACATACACGAGGTGAGAGAACAAGAGAAGGAGAGGGGGAGTAAAGGAAGAGAGAGAGCACGAGAGGAGACAGGTGAGGACTGCCTTACTGCTTAGTCTTCTTGTTGTAATGTTAATCCAGACTTCTGAGCTAAACAGAAACTGAGGTGAGGTTTGTCAAGCCCCTCCCCCTCTGTGCGTTACCATGGAGCTACTGAAAGGTTGTACATCAGTGCCTAAAGGTAATGAACATCCACTATGGGGCCTATGATGTTTTAACACAAACCAGAATTATCAAATGGAGCCAGTGAAGCTAAATGTCCCCTTTCCATTTTGTTACTATGCTGTTTTTTTACATAAATTATAATAAATACATACATTTTACATACATACATACTTGCAGGTCTAGTGCAGGGTCTTTAGGATCATCTAGACCAGGGTGGGCAACCTTTTTTCTATCTACCAGTAGATTTACATTATAGATAAATAACATTTATTCTTTATGCTCCGCCCATAGACATACATGAGTCTAAACTACTGTGCATCAGGTCTAGTAGGTACTGAGCTGCTCTGTATTAGGCCTACAGGATCATCATTAAACCTACTTAACAGATTGATTTGTGCATAACTCATCCCAGCAGCAGCAGCAGCAGGCTTGTTCTAACTCATATCTCTCATTAGAGTAGGATGAACATAAAAAGTGTTTGATTCCTGTGTTTTGATCGTGCTTTCCTCGGGTTTGCGTGAGTCTCGTGAATCTCGCCGCTGCTGTGTGGACTCTACTGATTACCTTCATTATGGTGATGAATGGGAACGCTGGGCCTCTCCATCAGTGTTTATCTGTCTTCCTCTGCAAAACTCAGTTCCAACCTCAAACTGACGCCACGGACAGCACTTCATATCACTTAGAAACGGCATCCACACGATACAACGCTCCAGACCCTACCGCGAGAACGATATAACCAGGATGCTAACGCAGTAACAAACAAGTGAGAAACCTCCTTTTTCACCAAACAGGTTTCGAGGACGTATTGGTACATTCCTATCCAGTAGAGACACAACTGCTCTGCAACCTGGTAAATCTAGGATTTGACGGACCCGAATGCCGAACAAAGACGCGTTCAAACTGCTGCAATTACAGCCTTTTTGATTAACAATCAACACAAAGTTAAGCTTATAAACAAATGCTGAACTATATGCATTCATTTTAGTATTGTTTAATAATCAAGATCCTTAATTTGCGCCATTAGGCCTTCTTCTCTCTCACACTACAACCCGGATAGCGTGTTGTTTATGTCAGAACTAACACAATAATCACGCTTATAGTGAGCGTATAAATAACTTCTATAATCCTGTAAGTGTCACGATCAGCACTTACCTATAATGATAGCTCTATTCATACGCTCTAATCAATCTCCACTCGCGAGCTAACCACTGCGAACAATTAACCGTACCAGCGACCCTAACGGCATTAGACTAGGAGTGTGATCTATGCTCCGGCCAACCTCATCATGGACCTCTTTAATTCAATAGCGCCCCTTTACCTAGGAACACGACCTCTATGCCCAGAGCCAGACAGCCTATTACTCGTTGTCTTTATATGATTCGCATCTGAACACCATTGAACAATCCGTTTTCATGAAGCAACTTACCGCTATTTCGCGCGGCGCGGGATCTAACCTACCAGCGACGCTACTCAGTCGCCGCCCCCTCCGCATGCAGTTTCTCCATTGAAGTTTCTTTCCATACAAAACACCTTCTGAACCACCTGACAGAGACCTGGCTTCAACTATCCGATAACCTTAAAAAACGGACCGTTAGAAAAAGCTGCCTTAGATACAATGACTTCAACTATGCGTGAAACAAGCTGGGCTGCAACCTTTCTTTAATGTTTTTCTTGTTTACAACTTGCTGCGGGACTAGGGTTGGAACACACTCTTGAGACTATACTCTCATGCATTTTTTCAGCGACGTATAGAGTGTGTAAGAAAGAGTGGTATTGCGACCCCAGGTGGGCGTCTAAACAACTAGGCTCACCGCTGCGTAAGACATACTGAGGAAAAAATGAGGACCGGGGCGCCGCGGGAGTCACCTTCACCGACTCCTAAACCACGAAATACTGCCTCGGTCGCGAGTACTGCACGAGTCAATGTTAAGGTAGTATAGCTCCTGTGATGTGTTTTCCATTGTGGAGAAGCAACGAAGGGTATACAACCTAGAAAGGATCGTTCTTGCTAGAAATCAGGTACTCACTGCAAGAAAATAATAACGCGAGCAACAGGTGATGAGGCCAAGGGAATATTGAGTAGTCAGTCTAGTGTTAGGGTCACAGAGAGGAGAGCATTAAATCTTGGAGAGACATGAAAACAGTGAGGACTGCTTCTATGCTTAGATAATTCACATATCTGTTGTGTAATGTATCCGACTTCTAGCTAAAAATGCACACAACTAGGAAATCTTAGAGCAATATGCATTGAGGGTGATCTGGTCACTCCATACCGGCTGTGCTTTCTTCTCTGCATGACACTTACGACGTCGAATACACTCTTCGGTGAGTGTTTTTTTTCGGAAAGGCTGATCAACTATCGTGTCGCAGTATGGCTAAAACAAGGGACATGTACACAATTGCCGTAATGGTGCCTGGAGATGCAGTCGTTTTAGCACTAGTACCGGGTCAAGGTTTTAATTTAATGTAAGGCTCTGTGTATAAGAAGCTAAGAGTTTTTGGTCCCTTTCGAATTTTTTATCTTTTATTTTTTGATAAAGAATGTCAATCAACTATTGTGATAGTCTTGAAAAGCCTTTCATGAGACTGTAGCACATCCTATACTTGCCTCAGGGGTCTCAGTCAGCAGTCTCTGTCGAGGATATCTATGACCAGGTGTGGGCACCTTTTTCATCTCCCGTTAAACAGCAGTCGCGACGAGATATACAATCTATTTATTATCTTTATTCTAATCTCAGTTACATATGCGGTCCCTTAAACGTGCATCAAGAAAGGTCTAATTACTGGATCAGGATGCTGTCTACCCAATAGAAGAAATATGTGCGATCGTATTACAAAAAACCTCACCTTACGAAGTGATTTGGAAGCACGCAATAAAAATACATCGCCAACGTCAAATGTGCAAATACGTGACAAAGACAAGGCTTGTATCGTTTATAGTATAGTTACTTCGCCTTTTTTGCTACTGTGATTTTTTAGTGAAGGTGTGTAGACTTTTTCATGAACATATAGCAACCAAGTGTATGTGGTTGTTCTCGTTATGTTTTCCTGGGCTGAAATTATTTGAATGAGTGTTATTTTATCTTTGTGCATGGTTTGCATTATGTTGTGGGTTTGATCTCGCGCTGCTGTCTGGACTCTACTATATACCTCATTTTGGTGTATATGCGGATCAGTGTGTCTCATGTAGTGCATAACAGCCATGACAAACTGTTGTTCAGCTATCCTGTATGAACTCCTGCAAAAACTCCGCATCTCTGCACAGCTGATCCTCATTTCTCGCGCGGCGTGGTTTATTATCACAATTCGTGTCGAATTTTTTCGTCGTAATCAAGCTACCTTGTATTTGGACAAAGTTAACAGAGAAAAGGACTTTTACAAGGTTGAGTGGTTTGTCAAGAAGACAATGGCAGTGATGTGGGGGCGTCAACTTGCTCATTCATTGATTAACAAAATTAGCTATAACTGAAATAAGGCTTTATTTAAATATTTTTAGGGTTTCAACGGCTTAAGTTTAGGTCCTACTGAAGCTTACAAAAGTGTTGTTTTGTTTAGGTTCTGTACGCTCGGAGTTTAAGGTTAAGATTAGGATTAGTGTCTTTTTCTATGGATAGTGTAATAACAGTCTATCGACATTTCTTCATATATTAGAAGTAGAGAATATTGCGTGTAATCTAATATGTTTTATACGACCTGGACAACTGAATGCCTGGGCCGATGCGCCCTCTCATTTTAATGGCCCTTTGGAACAATCATGAGCATATACTGTTTTGAGTTGACTGGACTATTAGATCCGTTCAGCTTACGTCATTTTGGGGCGGGTAGGGTCACTACAGTGGCCTCACGAACTCAGCACACTTCTACGCATAGATGGAGTAAGTTTGGGACTCTATACAAAACGTCGTAATGCTGTACGACGATTAACGCTCGTTTTAGAAAGAACTTAACATCACTAAGACTTAAAACGAATGCTCTGACCTCTCTATGTGTTCCTTGAGGTTTTGCACAGGCATTTATTTAGATTTTTTCGGGTACTAGTAGTCAAATTATAGAAAAAATGATGGTCCTAAACAATACTTCGGTGCAGATCATTGTAGTAATATCCTTGGAGTTTTTTATCAAGTAATCTTCTGTAAGAATCAGCTCATAATAAAGCCTACAATGATTGCCTCTTACTTTCCGTCTAGTTTTTCCATGTGATATTTTGGTTAAACAAATGAAAACAATCCTGCAACCAATAAATCCTTTTGTGTGAACAATACAAGTCTGAAGGCAGTTGCCGCTATAATGAGCCCGAATCACATTCACTCTCATTTCCTTCTCTCTTATGGTTGCTTATATTTTAGTACCACACTCCTCCCTCCAGTTCTCTCCCGCCATTTTTATTCAGAATCGTGGATCATTCCTAAGACAGTGTTTGTGGGAATACTAACGTCTTAGGGCTTAACTGTACTATTTATGGATTCTTGAAGATAGTGATGATCTGATTGAACTTGTAGTTTAATTCATTATTAGGTGTTTTTAAAGAGATAAGCACGTTGGATTTGCTGATTTTCTTCAAAGTGCACCACATTACCTAAAATTGTCGGTTAGCCCTTGAATTTAAAGTAGTACTTTACTTGCTGAGAGTGAAGCCCCAATTACCCGTCCTTCACTGAACCGTAAACAACGGTGCGTCCCACTCAGTGGACAGAACAAAACTTCCCTATTTTAATCACTGGGAAATCTGCGTGTCATTTTTACTCTTTTTTCCTAACATGCACGGGTGGATTGACTAGTGAGGCAGTACAATATGTAAATCGTGACTCTCAACCTAGCTGTTTTTTGTGTTTGTCTATCCAGATCTATGGGTAGAAGTACAGCCAAATGGATCTTAGTTAGACTCGCTCAACTGTAGTATTCGACAACACCAGAAAAGCGCTGGTCGATAAGGCCATAGCCATCCCGCTCTAAGCAAGAGCACGGCCAAGACACGAGGGCCGCTGAGTTAAATGCTTCGCTGGTATTTGCTTGCTGTTCGTCGTAACATTTGCATTTAAGGACTTTGTGCAGCGTCACGACAAGAGAACTGACAAAATAATGGAGTTCAAATTTACGCCAAGGTCACAACATCTAACTTTATAAGACACTTGGAAACGCACAAGGAGAGGTGAGTTAGTCAACCCGAAACTATCAGTGCATCGCTATATTCACCTTTTGCAGTGAGCTTATTAAACATGAATTTTAGGCCTAAATGAAATGTTTGTTTATGGAATGTTGGAGTGCAGCGCCACACACCATGCACAGGGCAAAAGCGAGCAACCAGCGCTAATATAGCATGAGGTTACAAACTAAGCCTGTTTATTTTTTTTAGTCTATTTTTATCAATAGGTACAACAAATATATGATTCATCCACTTGCAGCTGACGTCTTTATTGAAAAGTGAAATTTAAAATCAATTTAATAAAAATGCCGATACATAGAATTAATTGACGACATATTCAAAAATATTTATATATTGTAGCGACTTGAGACTTGACTTGGAGGCCTCAGTGTAAGTGTACTGTATGCATATAAACTCAAACATCTAAGAGTCTAAGTTTACACCCGGAGCAGCTGTGGGGAGGTTTTTGAGATCTAGATCTGTTTTCCTCTCAGAGCTGATGGAGTGACTGGATTGAAGAGGTCATGAGAAGGCAGCATGTTAATCCAGAGAGCGTCACCTCCGAAGATCAGCTGTTCCACGGATCAGTGAGCGAGATGTGCTCCAGGACAGACAGAAGCAGCTGTGTGATCCTTTCAGCGTGTTCCTGTGACCGGAGCCTGTCTCACTGACTTTGGGCCTTAGGTGGGGAACACTCTGGACAGTAGGGAGACCGGGCTTGTTGTCACATGGGTAAGTTGTCACACTGGCTTTTTTTTTCTAAAACCAGAGGGAGCAGCTCAAAATGTTATTAGCAGTTTTGTGTCTTTTCTTTGTGTGATGTTATATCCTGTGGGAAAGTAATCTGACAAAAACCTTTTTTATATGTTCAAGTAAAAAATAATAATTCAGTTTTTGAAGTCTAACTGTGTCATTACATGAAATATTAAAACTATATTTTTGGAGTTGGTAGAGGAGAGTGTTAAGAGTATTTACAATTATAACTTCTGTCTCTGTTGAAGCTAGATTTGTGCTGGAGCTAGTTTAGCAGATTTAGCAGCTCGGGGCTAAATGTGTCACAAGCTCACCTTGTTATAAAAGTCAATTTTAGGGGTATTCATGATACATTAAAGGGACTGTACCTGATTTTTGGATCCTTAAAAATGTAAACAAACAGAAATATTTAATTTTAAACTTCCTACTTCAGTCTACATGATTTGCTCACTTAGCTAATACATTCTGAGCTTCAGAATTGTACTTCATGATGGTTTTAATGTTTTTTCACAGCTTTTAGCTGCGAGGTAAGTCTGTATGCTAACAACAGTTAGCCACAATGCTAAAACAAAAACAGAAAAGTTGGTCACAAACGTAATTTTATTAGATGTAGACAGGACTTTGCGGACACATTTCCACCTGAATAGGGACTTTGACAAGACATCATGCTAGGGGGAAATTGTTTTTAAGTTATTGTTGAAAAAAAATGGAGTATAGTCCCTTAGGTCAATTGACTTTGAATTTAGTTTAGTAAAGTTTAAAATTGTAATAATAATTCATAAGTTGTCATTTTTAATCTTGTAAGATTTGATAGATGCTATTAAGCTATGTATACATACATACTATATTTTGTTTATTATTTTTTTATTTAAGTTACAGAATTCTCAGGTTTTGGATTTTGTCATGAGTTCTACAAATGTAATTAGGTAGTATGGCAGTTTTTATCATTTAAAACTATTTTAGACATGGTGTTGTGCTACATTTTTTCAATACATAACAATGTGGCACAATTTCTATTCATGTTTCAGAGTTTTCATGATTTGTATTAATTTCAGAGTAATACAAGTTATTATTTGATGTTTTTATTGTTTCACTAAAGAAAAAAAATCAAATGTTGTCATCAGTTTGTCAAACACATTCATTCATATTTTAGAGATGTTCTCATAAATGATACAATGTGATGCTTCAGATTACATTTAGCTCAAAATCAGAATATATCAGTATAAAATCATTCAAATGTAATGTTTTAATACAGTGACACTTGCCCCACATGCTGGTTAGGGTTCAGTTGTACTGGGGTAGGTTGTCACAAGGTCACAGTGTCTGTTAAACTGTTTGTACGTCTTTACTGGAGTTTCCTACAAAAATGACATGAACAGACATTTTGAAGCCAAGACACGTCTCTTTATTTGTTTACTTTTTAAGTGTTGACATACAGATCCAAAGATATGGGCATGAATCCCCTACTCTCCTCTCATTTAAGGGTTAACACAGAGACACACACTCCTCACACAGACCCTGGCCCAGAGTGTGTCCGTTTCCCGCTGATCTTCCAGAGGTAACGTCTCCTCTCCTCTCTGGCTCAGTCCACTCACTTAAAGAGAGAAAAGCGCGCCTCTGACTGGGTCTTTTGAATGAAATATGACCCGTATTATCCCCGTGTGCTCCTCCGACAGCGGCCGTCCGTCATGGCCACAAGAAGAGCCGCCGAACTGGGCTAAGTGGACTCCGCCATTTCTCTGCCTCTCCAAGCGTACGCAGAGATATTAAGGATTTTACAGCCTATTACACATGATAATTGCATGGCATATTGAATTTTTAGGCAATTTTCTCATCCTTTAGCCGGCCACGTGCTATAAATAAACAACAATGAGCAGTGCCTTTGCGTGTTGAGGTTGTTCTGGGAGCATTTGTGAATTCAATAACACCACTCGACTAATTGCGAGGCTTAAATCCAGCTTAAGTCTTCAGATATTTATCTAAACCAATTAAACAGAAGGTGGAGAGGGAGCGGTAATCCTTTCAGAGTTGGAACAAGAAAAGTCAGAGGAGGCAGAGGCACAAGCTTCTTTTATTTCAAATAGAAAGGAGATGGATTGAGTTTTTATTCATGTGTTTAAACTATGACTTTTGTAGACGAGTTTTCATTGTGTTCATTGGAAAATGAAAATTAATTAATTTTGATCCATTGTCTTTCTCTTTAAAACTGCCACACACACATTTAAGTTTGTTTAGTTTATTGGTCTTTAAACTAACAACAGCCCAGTCATGTAAAAATATTAGTGATGGGAATCTTGGATCTTTATCCGATACGATGTGCATCCCGATACACTTGCAGCGATACGATTTTTTTAAGATACATGTCCTACAGCTAACGATCAATTCGGTTCGATATGGCCCCTGATCACGATGCATCTCGATTCATTCAAACTTGTTTTTTATTCAAATGCTTGAAAATATTTAGTCTGTTTAATCATTCATGGGCCTCTAATACCCCAGATAAATTAAAGCCATGTAAAAGTATATTTCAGTCACTTAAAAATTACATTTTTAAATTATTTTAAATAATAATATATAATATTATTTTTGGGTCAGATTGTATCATATTTTTCAGAATGCTGTGTGCAATCGGACTTTAAAAGCATAATAAGACGTAGCCTAAGACCAAGGGCTCACATTGGACAGATCTGCAGTGGAGGCGGGGCAAATCAAAGGCCATTGTTATGATAAATATGTGGACCGTTTTACTTTGGTCTACTATCATAACCTGCCGAATACAGCTTATGAAAAAGTCTTTATAGTTTGTCAGTGTGGCAGGGAGAGTGAACGTGGAACTCAGACGAAGCTACGGCCCAAACTTACTAGCAGCGATTGAGGTGACGCAGCCAGCCCGTGCGAGGGGCGAAGAGAGACGGCAGTGCGCGGAGGATGAGGAGAGAAGGACGAGAACAGCGCGCGCTGGGAAACGCACATTGCCTGAACAAACAGGGCAGGAGCGAGGACCAGCGCGCTGGGAAGACGGCAGACCGCCTAGACTTGGACATAAACACGGGAAGGATCGCTCGCTTTTATCGTCGAAGACGCTTGGACAGCTTTCCTGCACGTTCACGGTGGAATAATACGTGCTGTGGAGTTTCAAACTTTCTTTTCTTCTGAACACACGAACTTCAATGCTCTACGCGAATCTTCCAACACCCGGAGACGCTTGGAAGATTTGCTTTGCATGTCTCTCCTCTACAATACGCAGGTAAGGCACTGGACACTGTTTTATTGTTACTACGCAGGCTTTGTGAGAATGAAAGGTTCTTTGACTGAAAGAGACAAACGCCAGAACAGATTGAGCTGTTGGTTGTTGGCACATCTTGTGAAGGTGAAAGTAAACCAAAACAGCCTATATAAGGAAATACACAGCGTTTGAAGCAGTGTCAGCCTCAGCTTGTGAGCAAGTGTATGTGTGTGTCTGTGTGGAACACTTTCGTCAATGAATCGTGAAGAATCTAGATTCATCAAGGGCAATAGTTCGATAAATCGATGCAGGCTGCTTTTGTCACACGATCTGCATCGATGTAGCTCCTTTCTAAAGACGCACGCGCATGTTTACATCTTCCCATCACTAAAAATTTACATACAAGGAGGTTTTTACGCCTTTTTTCGTTAATATGTTACAAAAAAGGGCTGCACAGTAGCAGAGTGGTTAGAGCTCTGACTTTCCAACAAGGAGGTCGTGGGTTCGACTCCCGGGTCGGACCATATCAACATATCACCATCTCTCTGGGTGGAGTTTGCATGTTCTCCCTGTGTCACCGTGGGTTTTCTCCCACCTCCAAACACATGCATGTTTAGGTTCATTGACCATCACTGTGAATGAATGAATGTCACTTGACAAAGGACTTCTTCTGGGACAATAGCATCACTTTTTGGACCATCCTGCATGTTCCCTTGATGTCTTGATAATGTCTTGCAGCTGATTGTGATTGGTCCTAGAAACACAACATTAAAACAAGCCAGAATTCAACCCTACAACCCTGTGTGTAGTGTCCTTCATATGGACCAGTCTCACACTCCAGAGTCATTCTCATTGTGCATTCTCTCAGGACGACCTCTCGCAATCATCCCAATTCAACCCTCTGCAGATAAAAGCCTTCCAGACACACTCAAATATATTTCTTTCCATTTTTAAACCGCAGAGGGATTGGACTTTCTTCCTCTTCTCGCTCCATCCCTCCTTCTTTGCCGTAGAAAAGTAATTAATGCACAACAGAGACACGGATGGCGGCTGTGCCCGGTGGTCGGTCAAACGGCCCCGGTTTTAATAAAGCCACAAGTTATTAAGCATGCAGGCCATTTAAAATTCCATTATCAGAGAGAGGGGCAGTGCGTCTGGAGGCCGAGCACTGACCACAGATACAGTTAATGCAAGAAAGTGTGCAGCCTGATGTTGACTTTATGCACTTACGATGAGGTAAAGAAAAAAAAAAGTATTTATAAAATATATATAAAAAGAGTATTTGGATTGTGCAAGTGGTCTCATTTAAAAATATGAAAAAGCCTGAATCGGAAGAAAGAAAACAGAATTCATTCTCTGACTCTTTCTATTCTATTCTATTCTATTCTATTCTATTCTATTCTATTCTATTCTATTCTATTCTATTCTCCTACTACCTTAAGTCTACCTGTTCTTCAAGAAGCTCTTCCATCCTAATCTTGTGGTTTAACTTTTCTGTATAAAAGACTTCTCGACCTGTCCAGTGTGGCCTAGACCAGAGAGCTGTCTAAAAAAGGTCTTTCACACCAGCCCGAGGCCTGTCTGAACCGGGATAGTGATGGGACTTTTGACTCTTTGAAGGTTCTAGATCATGTTTGTGTTTTACAATGAGTCAAGTATACCAGAGTTTCTTTCTAAATGAAAAAAAAACAAATAAACAAAAACAATAGGTCTCTTTTAAAAATGCAACTTTGACTATGTAGAATAACAAAATGCAGAGGAAAAGTGTTTTCACAATTGTCTTGTTGTAGAAATTTTTAATATCTTGAATTCTAATGATAATTCATTCTAAAGTGTTGAGGTTAATTCATCTAATAAACTGACATGTGTTGACAGTCACGTTGGTGCGAGTTCAGGATGTCAGAGACAAATCAGCCCTGCCAGACAAATGTGGCGGCGAGAGACAGTTTGAGCATTTAAAAAGAAATAATACAACTGTCAGTTCAAACCAACACTGGTAATTCAATTCAATTCAATTCAATGTATTTTTGTATAGCCCAGAATCACAAAAATAAGTCATCTCCAAATACTTCAAAGGCAGCCAGAGCAAAGAAGCCAAATGTGGTTGTTCATTCTAATGCCAGTCAGAGACCTGCATCGTGAGCAAACCCTCGGGATCGGGCGGTTTTAACGTTGCCTCGGGCGGGATTGGGCGGTCAGGCCAACACCTCGGGTCCCGACCAGACTCGCGCTCTCTCCGCTGTCTTAAGAATATTACGCAAGAAATACGCTTTGTACACGTTGCTGTTCAACAGAGAGACACAACACTGACACCTGCGAGGTGCAGACACGTAAACTCGTTGCTGTATTTCCCTAGTCTAGCGTGGCGTATCATCTGTGCGTCCTCGCGCCAGCAGCAGCCGCAGCACAGGCGAAAACTTTCCCAGAAGAATGAATGAAGAACTGGCTTTTTCGCTCGGAAGATGGAAATAATACACATGGAGTTTGGGCAAGTAAAGTGTTTGTTTAGCAGAAACTGGAGGTGTGAGGAGCTTTGTTTCAGGTAAGAAATACACAGCTTTATGATTGAATGTGTCAAACGAACAAATTGCCTTGTTGCAGATTATTTAGGCTTGTGCCTAATCGTTTTAAAACTATGCAGAGTTTAGTCATTTGTGTTTATGTTGTTATGCCCTGGGGTCGCCACACAATCTCTGTGTCACCAAAAAAAAAAAAAAAAAGTCGGGACTTGACGGGATCTGCAGGGGTTTCTCAGGCGACAGGCACACGGGGCTGTCGGGATCGGGCTCGAATGGTCATGAAAATCTAGTCCCGTGCAGGTCTCTAATGCCAGTTATGCTGCTGTGTTTGCACAATCTGCAGACGCCCAAGTGATGCCTGACTCACTCTGGTGTACAGAGCATTGGAATCATTTAAACACATGATTACAGAGGCATGAACTTCAAAATGGTGTTTGGAAACAACAAGGAACTGTGTTTTTCTCTTTGAAATTAATGATTTAAGAACGACAGAAAGGGAAACTCCACTCATGACATCAGCAGGTGGCTCTTACTCTGTGCCCTGTCAGTCCTCACACATTTAATTAAAAGCACAGAAATGTAATCTGAGCGAGGAGAAAAGCTCGACACAATGTTTGCATTGTGAATAGTTTGACCTGTGGAAGTGAATGTGACTCTTAATAAAAGCTGCAAATGAGGATCCACTGCAGTTAATTAACATTTTTACATAAAATCTGTGTGAGGTCAGTGCAGCGGCTGCTCCCACTGCTCTGGCTCAGAACGTACAATAACACACTGTATATGTGTGAGGTCAGCACAGAGAGAACCAGCCGACTGCTTCACTCAGAACGTACAATAACACACTGTATATGTGTGAGGTCAGTGCACAGAGAGAACCAGCCCACTGCTCCACTCAGAACGTACAATAACACACTGTATATGTGTGAGGTCAGTGCACAGAGAGAACCAGCCACTGCTCCACTCAGAACGTACAATAACACACTGTATATGTGTGAGGTCAGTGCACAGAGAGAACCAGCCCACTGCTCCACTCAGAACCTACAATAACACACTGTATATGTGTGAGGTCAGTGCACAGAGAGAACCAGCCGACTGCTCCACTCAGAACGTACAATAACACACTGTATATGTGTGAGGTCAGTGCACAGAGAGAACCAGCCGACTGCTCCACTCAGAACGTACAATAACACACTGTATATGTGTGAGGTCAGTGCCAGAGAGAACCAGCCGACTGCTCCAGTGATCTTGCCTGAGGTGTAAACAGCAGAAAAGATCTAAACGAGTCTAGATGTTTTATGGAATTAAAAACGGAGCAGAAGATCTCAGAGATCTACCTATGACATCACAGATGTACCTGTGACATCACAGATCAGAGACATTCATAAACAGTGTTTTCTGAGGCTCAGAAGGGAAAGAATAGAGGGCGATTTATACTTCCCCGTAGATATCCGTCAGGTCAGGCACGTGCTCAGGCCCTCGCAGAGTTTGCATTGGAGCCTCTCTTCAGAGCTAATCGGGTTCCAGGTGTGTCTCCTCTGTTAAACCAATCACATCTAGATCACCGATCAGCTGTGCGTTATGACGCTAGGTGACTTTTGTGCGTAGGAGCACGAGAGCAGCATGAACACGGTGCTACATTGGTTGCAAGCTTTCTGATTGGCTACCACTACCCCTGGGGAAAAAAACAATAGACAGAGGAGCCAATGGCAGCCTGAGCCTGCACGTAAAGTTACGGGGAAGTATAAATCGCCCTTAGCATCTCACAGATACAACACCAGCTGCGTTTGTGATGAGGAAGTCATGATAGAACTATCCTGGTTCTACCAGACTAACCTCAGTGCAGCAGTGGACCAATCACAGTGCAGCATTGCAGTTTAGGCAGAAGTGCACAATCGAAAATAGGACTGATGTAAAACATGTCTGAGTTTTTATCTCAACTGTATTTACCAAAAATGTGACTTCTCAAATACCTCAACCAATCAGATATTGAAAGGTTTCAGTCATGTGTAGACTAAATCTAAGTGAACCAGTTTATGTTCGACCAGGATTAAACAGTCAAAAAGCACGTTTTGCCCACAGTATGTGTCCTTTAATACATAATTAGGTGTTAAGTGAGTGTGAAGAGAATATCAGCCCATATGAGCTTTTAACCCCTTAAGAGGGGGGGCAATTTTTGTTAAAACGTGTGACTAAAATCGTCTAAAATTCAAATGGAAACTGTTTCAGAACCCTTTGGAGCACAAACAATTGGCTGGACTCTTTGTGAAGCTGAGCCTCTGTAGTTTTAGCCTCTGATGTCTGATTGACTCTAGTTTTAAGTGAGAAGAAGTTCTGGACAAAAGAACATCAAGTTTTAAAGTCCGCCTAAAATATTTTGGGTAAATGTAAGAATCAGTAGAGCTGGTGTCACTAGCCATGGACAGAATGACACTAGATTTGACATATTTTGGGTTTGGACAATTCCTCTTCAAAAGCTGAAGCTATTTTCACTAAAAAATAGTTTTAGGGACCTGTATTTACTTAAAAAGTTTAGGCGGAGCTCATTAAAAATTCCTATTAAATTGGGAAGAATTTTTTAGGTATTTTTTATTTGTATGTTTAGAGTAAAAACTGATTCTGATCCACCCCAGAATGGTTGATTTGACTGTGAATAAGAGGGTTTACATTAGATTTTTATCTATAACATGCCAGGGAGCTTGAGAGTGTATTTTTATAACATGGTGGGCAAAAATGAATTAATTAAGAAAAAGTGGGTGGGCCCGTGGGCGGGCCCTCCACCTCATAAGGGTTAATAGACATGCCAGTGAAGCGCTGGATGAGCCGTGTGCATGTGGTCAGTGTTGAGTGATTTCACCTTGTCCACGGCCCAGAGCAGCAGACTGTGTCATGGTCCGGCTCCAGCTGGCAACTACGCCTCTGGAACTCCAACAAGCATCCAACAGTCTAATGTCCCACGCACTGTGAGCCCCGAATGCACCGTGAGCCAACTGACATTACACTGTACCATCCAACACTCCAACGTCCTGTGAGCCCTGAATGCACCGTGAGCCAACTGACATTACACTGCAGCCTGAGTAATCCCAACACGCATACAACAGTCTAATGTCCCACTCACTATCAACCCTGAACGCACTGTGAGTGAGCCAACTGACATTACACTCCAGCCTCTGTAACCCTAATACCCATCTAAGGCCTAGTTTACAACACAACGTTCCCAAGGAAACCGTCACAGTCGTAACGTTTTGTGTTCACAGTTTATCTGGTGTCGTGGCGAGTTAATCTTCCTTTACATGGAAACGTAGATAAACCCAAAATGCTGTAGTTCTTATCCCGGGTCAGGAGGTGGCAGTGTTGTGCTAGGACTCCAGATGACCTTACCGTGAACCCACGCAGCCTATGATAACAGGAGCATTGACAGGTTTACAAGTTCTTTATATCAATAAAATTGCGAAGCAAGCAACAAGGACCAGCGGGCAAGCAAAAAGGGAGATAGCTGGAAACAAACATGGAGGGCCGACGACCAGTGCGCAAGGACCAGCGCGCATGAAAGACGCAAATCACCGAGAGTTGAACACAAACACGGGGAAGACGGCTCTTTTACCGGGTGTCTGCGGTGCACCCCCGTCCGGTAAAAGCGAGCAGTCCTCCCAGTGTTGCCCCGTCCTGCGTGTTCACGATGGAATAATACTTGTTGTAGAGCACTTCAAACTTCTATTTTTTTTTTCTGAACACACAAATTGGATTGGATTAGTTTTGTGTCTCCTCTGCAATACGCAGATAAGAAAACTGGACGCATTGGCTTTACTTTATGAGAATGAAAGGTGCTTTGGTTTAAGAGACATTTTTAGTGACTGGGCAGTCTTCTTCTACTGCGTTAAAGTAGTGGCTACTGCACGTCAGTGACGTGACCGTCTTCATTGACAACTGTGTTTTCCTGTTTACACTGCGGTGTATTCACTGAACGTCCTCGGCGAAACTACCTCTTGAATCGTATCCAGTGGAACGCCGATTCATAGAACACGTAGCTCGTTGTCGTGTAAAAGAGAAGCCAATTTGGCATGGAAACGTCACGGATTCGTGAAAACTCGTTGTCGTATAAACTGCCCCTAACACTCCAACGTCCTGTGAGCCCCGAACGCACCGTGAGCCCACTGACATTACACTGCAGTACTACACAAGTTGCGCAGGGGCCTGCATCTGTGGAGGGCCCCGCCGCCTTCTGAGCGCTGATAGTTGTTCAAGTGAAGGTCAGTTCATCGATCATCAAACCCTCTGGTTTGTGCTGTACATAAACTCTGTTTGACCAATCCTAATCTCACTTCTGACAGATGTAGAAACATGTGTCTGACCACAGAGCGGAAATCAAAGACTCTGGGAACAATTTGGAACACAAATACATGTTCTACATCTCATAATCTCTCAGACAATCAGTTTTGCATCAATAGGACCCCTAACCCTAGCTCATGAACTCATACTCATGCAGATTTAATCATGAAAATAATTAAATACTGTGGATTTTTAGTTGAATTATTTCAGAAGCCACATAAAACATGAGGTTGTTTGCACCAAAGCCGGCTGCAGACTACAGGAGTTTAGGATCTTTTGCGATTTTTTGACGTGCCAAAGAAAAGAATGTTCCACAGACATGAGGATATTTACAACGATTACTTGTCACACAATCGCATCATCATTGCAGGAAGAACAGAGACGACACAGGCTTTTGGGAGCGGAGAACAGCGCGTGTGTCACGTGATCGAGCATGTGCGCTGTTATAAAAGTGAACAATGAAACGCGAGTGGATTAAAGCAGGTTTATAAACGTCACAGAGGAGCGGAGGTCATAAAAGGTAAGGAGCTGTTACACTGATGCATTGTGGGTGTGAAATGAAAATGTTTAACAAACTCCGTGTTGGCCATGTTCTATATAATAAAGTCGGTGCTTCTCACATCATTTAAGGAGCAGGTGCGTTGGAGTTGACGTGTGTAATAATCGTAAAAAAGAATCCGCACTTGGATTACGTGCACAAAGAGTTACATTTGTTTACAGATGATGAGGGGATGTTTTTTCTTTATTTTATGTGCCATGCAGCATGTGAACCTCACGATGATGCATCCTGACAAATAGACGCAGTGACACACATACATAAGGAGAGTAACGACAAGAAAATCTCTTACGACAATCATTACTCTGCCACGCCTCCTGAACTCGTAAAGAGGCACATCGGCTTAAAATCTGGCCAAAACTCCTGTAGTCTGCAGCCGCTTTACAGTTTCAGATGTTAGTATTTCTGTCCAAAAGTTTCCCGCTGCTGGTTTGGAACACTTAACAAACAAAGCTAAGGCTTCTTCTCCTACTGTCTAGTGCTCTTAGGATGGCCTGTGATGGCCTCCAAAGATAAGGAATTAGGGAACGATGAGCTGCATATTTGCCCTATTCAGATCCAGAGTTAGTCTCTACCATGTGACTGAACCTTCAGCTATTTTTGTGTCGCGCATGAGCTAATAAAGTTACCACCTTCTTCCTTTGCTCTTTGCCTTAGCTACTGAACATTCACACCTTTAACAGGACCTGACCCCTGCAGGCCTCCAGAACGTGTGGACAGACGGATCCCGAGGTAGAGCCAGAGCTGTGGGGCCTGGCATGTAGCACGTTATCAGCCCGTCCGCGTGCTTTTGGGGACAGATTCTTCCAGACTGCGCCAGAACCAGGACAGGTGCCCCCGAGCTGGTGTAAGAATAGGCTCAGGGGTGAGGACCGAGCCAAGCCGCGACAGGCCAGGTCACACTGGAGCTGGAAACCGAGGAGGTGTCAGGAGCAGTCAGATGAGTGACAGGTGAGGCTCAAGCTAATTCGGTCACAACTCTAATGGGACAGATTGAAAGTGTGGTTGGGATAATGGAGGAAATAAAGGACTTTCACAGGGTCATAGTAACGTTTAGTCAGTGGTGTGAGGAGCACTGACTGAGCACACGTTTCACAATATGATATAAAACTATTGGGAAATGTACCTTTCAAGACAAAACGTAATGGAGCCATGTTACAGTTAGATCAGTGGAGATGCTTTGTCCGACAACGGAAAACTGCAACATGACACACCAAGATAATCCTTTTATAATGATTTCAAGCAGATCAGGTGAGCACAGAGGATAAATAATCAATAAAGTGGTCTGAGTGTATCGTAGCAGTGTGTACAATATGTGGCTCTGGTATGAACAAGTGCAGCAGATGGAAAATCAGTGGACAAATGGAAGAAAAAAGTCTTTGGTTTGACCATGTTTCTGTTTATGTCAGAGCAGGATGTCAGGTTCAGGTTTGTCCAGCTTTTTTCTTTTTCTCTCTGTATGCTGCTGCTCAGCCGTAAGTATGTGCTGGTGTAATCTCTAGGGGTGTAACGATATGTTTTTAGAACGATACGATACATTTCGATATGAAGCCAAGAGATACGATTACAAAACGATTTTGGGGTTTTTGGGAACGATACGATTCGGAACGATACAGCTGTTTAAAACGATATTTCGATTCAGTTTGATAACTTACGACATAATCAAAATCATCACCAAGATTTTGAATTAAATTTAAACTCAATAACAAATAATAAAATGATAGGGTAAGTTTAAGGGTAATAAAGATATTCAGCTTAATAACACAATTATTTTTATTGCACATAAAAAACTGAAACTTTTCCCTTAATACACAAGTTTAGTATCATAATAAAATAAGTGACCCACATTTCACCATCTTATTGAATCATTTTCACATTGATGCAATGTGTCAAGATGGAGTCTGAGAACTTACTGTATCTTCAATCGTGACTTATCATTATATTCAATATAGATCCAGACTCAAAGTTTTGATCCAAAGCATGTTTTAGTTGCGTCTTAAGAACGGCATATGTCCAAAATGTGACAGACTGGCAGCGGAGTCATAAGCCTGCACAAATGCGCGGGTCTGTTTTATTTATAAATGACTGTGGCGTCGCAACACGGGGGGCGTGTTTGCAGCTCGTCTGGTTCTTTTCGGAGCTCGAGTCGTTTCGCAGCGTTAGCTCCGTGGGCCAGTTTGGTTTTGCCTGTCTCCGCTCTCTGCGCTCCGCGAGATGGTTTGGATACAGCGCTGTCTGTCTCCTCCGCAGGACTTCCATGGGACTGTACGGCAGCGGTGCCGTCCGGAAAGAGATTCCGTGTGAAACAAGCAACGCGCATTTAATTAAACATTTATGTCAAAAATAAACTTCTAAGAATGCCGTTTGTCTGTAGGTTTATGTTTCACCATATATCTAAATAAAATTGATTCGTTGCGCTTAGATTCGAAGCGATTCAAAGTTACATCGATGTGTGGTCGGGATTGAGGCCAACTAGTAGAACGCCGATCGAGCAGCAGATTGTAGGTAAGTATCGATACTTCGAATATTTAAGTGAATCGTTACACCCCTAGTAATCTCTCATTTGTTCATAGAAAAAATGAGAGATTGCCTTTTTGGCAAGTCAAAAATATCCTTTTTTGTTGTTGTTGCGTTGTGTTCTTTTGTTTGTTCTGTTCAGTTTTGTTTTTTGTTGTTTGTTTGTTTTTCTTTGTTTAAATTGTATGAATTTGCTATGGAATATGGCCACATATGTTATGCAAAAGAAAAAAAAACTGTTAGTCTGCCCAAGATAAATAAAAAATAAAATAGAAAAAGGTTACCTGGTTTTCAAACTGATACAAATTAAAATGACAACTTTGGAAACTTTTTTCACTTATAAAATGTATTTTAATTTTGAGCACTAATGCCACTGCGATGAACTAATGCCATAGTGTGGAGCTTTCTAGGAAAAGCAGTGATAAACTGGTGGTGAACTTCCACACACAAAAGTGACTTTGAGCATGTTCAAGGTGCATCTGAACCGGTCCTTTTGGAAAGGTTGTTGTTGTTTCTTGACTCAGATGAATAATGACCAAAACATGATTGATCCAACGAGTGTGAGTAAATCTAAATCTAAATCCAGCTCCAGCAGAGCCTGAGATGAAGAAACACTGTTAGAACAGGGTCCAAAGCTCAACATAGTAAAGCGTAGTGTTGTGTATGTAAATGTCCCAGCACGAGCTCTGCGTCTCCGCTCCTCATGTGGCAGATGAGGTGAAGGATTAAGGCCTGGATCTGGTGTCACCTATACTCAGCCTCACAAAGAATCTAATCCCACAGCTCCTCCTCAGGACACACATTTACATATACATTAGACTGTGATTATATTTAATCTGCAGAGACGGACCTGGCACACGAGCTGAGGGAGCTTCTGTTCAAGGACGAGCAGCTCCAGGCTCAGTCACATTCAGGCCTGCTCAGGGTCACACACATGAGACCTGGGAAGGGTTAACAAATACTACAGGTAGATCTATTCAGTAACTAAATTCATTTTTTTAAACAAACAACAAAGTTAAATTATTTTTGCACTCAATGATATTTTCTCATATTGAATACTGTGTAACCTCTTGGTCACTTGCTGCTGGCACAACACTAAAACCAATTGAATCTCTCTTTAAAAAAGCCATTAACCCTTAGATGCATGGCCACCAGTACCTACACTCTTCCATGAGTGGGTCGAAATGACCCCACTTAGAATCAAAACATTTTTGCAATAACACTTTATTTTGCTTAAAGATGATGATTTGTTTTATATTTTAAACAACAAAAGAACGTTTTTGACATGTTAATTTATCAATTTGTATTCACATTTGAGCACAAATCAGTCAGGTAAAGATAATGTCAAAACCCGTTTTGTGACTGTCGGTTGATTATGGAGACGAACAAAAAATACAACTATAACCGGGGACTATAACATTGTCCACACACATGAACACACACAAAACATGTTCTCTTTTCTCACTGTGTGCAGCTGTTACAAACTACATGCTTTTGGCTGTGATCAGTCACAGAATACTGCTTTTCCAGCAGAAGTTGGTGGCTTTGTGGTCCTTGTTTCTTAGACAAATCTGACATGTCTGTCTCTTCTGTTGGTCCTGTGTGTGTCTCTCATGTGTGTGGATTGTGGATTTTATCACTAAACACCTTCCCATTGCTAAAGTGATGTAGGTTGGTAGGTTTGGGTTACTTTACAGACGACTTTTCATATGAGGAGTCACAAACTCCTGACAGCACGGAGAGAATGCATCGCCATGCGCTGGTGATGCTTTACACACTGTATGTGATGCTGATTAAAAATGACCTCCTGATGCTGCATCAGATGTGTAAGTGCCACAGTAAATGTAAACCAAAAGTTTTTAGTGGTTACCCTTGAGATTCCATAAGAAATGGTTGGGGTCATTTTTGACCCCACTTATGGAAGAGTGGGGTAGTGATACAAAAGATGACATTTTTCAATGTCTAAGCTAAGGCCTCATGTCAGAAACAAGTTTTATGAGGAAAAATGAAATATGAAACTGTAACTACTTTTAATTTCAAAGATTTCTCAAAATAACACACTTATGCATCTAGGGTTAAGATTTATGATAAAAAGCCTAACTCATTTCACCATTGCACTGTTTTAGAAAAATATAACTGGTTAAATTTGGGTAATTTTGTACTTTTTAAAAATGCATGTTTTATTTTTAAAGTTCTGCATGGACTTGCTCCTCCTCCATTGAAAGACTTCATCAAACTAAAGACAGTGAGTGGGATGCGCACCAGGGCCACAGCTCAAGGAGACTGTGAGGAACCACACAGACACTAAATTTGGAGAAACAGTGCTCTCTGTTAAAGGGACACATTATTGGAACAGTCTTCCTCTCACAATAAGACAATGTGTCTCTCTGGCCACATTCAAATTACAACTTAAACTGTGGCTGAAGGAAAACCAAGCCTGTGAGCCCTTTTAGCTTTCCCTGTCAAATAAATAAATAAAAATAAAGTGACAGACAACAATGTCAGGTGCTCTTCAGAAGATTCCATGTAGCACAGGAAACTTACTAGAGTAGTAAAAGAGATCTGAGGCACTCTGATGCATTTGCTGATCAATTTATTTTGTTCAACACAGTCATGTGACTAGTTGTAAACTTAAGTAAATAGACCTGAACAATTCAATACAATGCATGGAGAACACAACACCTTTTTACAAAACACAGTTATGCCATGATCTAAGTATGCCTTTCCCAAAGATTGACCAAAATACTTAAATGTATCACTAACCCTAGTCCTACCCAGACTCAGAAATATATTTTCTAACTTAACTTTTTTTGTAAATCTTTTGATGAACCTTGTTGTCGCGAAAAACAGTGGCTAGCAGATTTGATACACATGGCCAAATAAATTGGAATGGTATCTGGCAAAATGTTTCTATTTCTTCCAGGAATCCCAACCATCAAATAATTCACTATAATTTTATTTACAGAACATATTTTTATCCTCAGTTACTAAACAAAATAAACATTCTTCCATCCCCACAATGCACTCTCTGCTCACTAAACAGCATGGGAACTTTTCTTCACATGGTGTGGGAGTGCCCAGGGGTGGCAGCTTTTTGGAAAGACGTTACACAAATTCTTTCTACCATGTTGGGAACCTCCATACCTTATTCACCAAGTACGTTACTTCTAAATGATTCTTCAATTAGACAGAAACGTATTTGGCTGTCTGGCCTCCCTGCAGATGGAAAAATACACATTTTTTGACAAAGCAAAAATGGCTTCTTGATTTTCTAGATATCGTTAATATGGAATGCTGGGTCTCCAAAATTCATCAAGCTAAAAAAGAGAATATTGCTATATGGGAAGAAACAGCATCCAAAATTAAAAATGTACTTAAATTAACACAAGATGAGTGAACAGGTCCTAGTGGTTGTGGTGGGTGGTAGTGGGTGGGATCGATGTATTAAGCTAAAGGAGCAACCACTGGGTGCAAAGAGAACACATACACATGCGTGTATGCATATTTGTGTATATATAATGTATATATACTGTATATATGTATATGTGTGTATGTATAGATGTATGTGTATGAGTTTATTTTGGTTATCTAATACTTTTATTCAAATTATTTTTTGTTTATTGTATTGTATTTTTTTTTTCCATTATTGTTATTAATATTAATATTTTTGTTTTCTCTCTATCTGTTACTTGAACCCAGTGACATAACACTCCCCTATGACTTTGATTATGGGGAAAACTAAAAAATGATCACAAAAACAAACAAAAAAAAAAAAAAATATATATATATATATTGTAACATAACCTACAACCATGAAGGGAAAAACATGTATGTATAATTGTATTATTAACCCAGTTTAAACTAACCCTGTTTAGTCAGGTTTAGTCAAGTGTGTTTTTTATTGTGTTGTTTTAAGTCTGTAAGCCGGTGTGATTGTTTATGTTGCAGCGCCACATCCCCCTACGTGGGACGATAAAGTATACCTTACCTTATAAACCTTTGCTACCAACAATGCAACAATGGATAATAAATCTGTTCTGTCCGTGTTTCTCAAACCAGTATTGTAGATAACTTCAGTGCTACACATTACTGCCATGCCTCGTGAACACGGGAATGAATATCTATTGTTTTGTATTTATTAATAAAGACAGTGCTCCTTTGGGCCCTAGGCAAGATTTCCCCTTTTTTTTAGATTGACATTATAAGTCTCTCTTCCCCACCACAGTTGTCTCTCCACCATCATTCTCACCTGACAAATGGCCTCATGTTTTATGTGGCATGGTTTTATGATGAGATTGTGCTGCACATCGTTGCTGTAATTTGTGTGATTGGTGCAAAATAATCACACAAAGATAGAACACGTTTTATCTTAATTGAACATATAATAAAATGACTTTAAGCTGTGTTATTTAAGATTGATTTTCAACCAACACTTGCACAACCCCCTCTTAAATCCCACCTCCTTTTAATTCCTCGTTTCTCCCATGACATTCATCATAAACCCAGCTTTCAAATCCAGTCCTATGAACCAGTCTGCAGCACCCTTTCTCTTTGTTTGCCCTTGGATTTCAACCATATTCCACAGCCATGAAACCCCCACCACACACACACACCCAGCATAAACACCCGCCTTTAGACTGTCACATGTCCAGACCGCGACTCGTGTTGACACCTGTTCAGTTCAGAGGCTGTGCGAGGGGCAAATGGAGACGTTTTTGGACGCTGGGCTTTGATGTGGTCAGGGTGGAGAGATGGGTGAGGTAGAAGGGTGAGGTAGAGGGGTGAGGAGAAGGCGGTGCGTATTGAAGTTGAAAGCCGGCCGTGTACAGTAGACTGGAAAGAACAGCTGACCCCCAAACGCATGTCCTTGATCCCAGTGTAGGAGACAAATGGCTCGGGAGATTGGATTGAACACAAATGGGTAGGTCACGGTTGGTTAAGCCGACACTCCGGGTTTTCAAGTCAGCATGAGGAATATGTTCATTTTGGGTAAAGTGCTGCATGTGTGTCGAGTGTAAAAGGAGACGCTGCAGGTGAATGAGGAAAATCCCAAAGCAATGTACCAATGAGTTTTGGGGGAGCAAAAAAAATTTTATTTTTGAGATCCGTTTGTTTCATATGAACCCTACATCCATTTCTAATCATCAGGCCAGCTCCTGTGGCGTTTACACATTTACGAGTCAAATACACAACCTAGACAGAGTTTCATCAGACTGTCAATAGTTCACTGACCCCCGTTGGCTCAGACAGCGGTTGTTCGTTGCCTTATGGATCAGCAGTAGTGTCTGGGTTGATCCATTCTTCAGCTGCTGCTGAGTTTGTGAGGATGTTCACGTCAGTGGACACACACACTGAGCAGATCCAGACATTTTCAATGGGACCATTGGGACCACCTCTGCAAAGTCCAACGACGATGTGAGTGCACCATTCGACCCGAGCTCTAAGCTCTGATCCAACATGGCCGATATGGTGGAATATCGTCAGCGCGGAGGCGATTACGGATGGTTGTGGCCGACACTGGCCTGTGGTGTGTCCCAATGGTCTCGGCTGTGGACCTGGAGGAGGCTGAACCTGTCACGGAGATGTTTGGAGCGGTTGGTCTTGTGCAGCGGTCGCTACACAGGGGCCACCAGAACGAGGGCGGTCGTTAGAGGAACAAGACGACTAATGGTAGAGTGATGACTCCAAACACCCTGGAGACACAAGACAACACCGTCCAGTCCCTCTCTGGTTGGACAATTTTATTTTTATTATTTAATTAAATTAACAGAAGGGATTAGCGTGTTTAGGTTTTGAGTTAAATAAAAGTAGGTCTTTATTAGACTTCAAACCTAATAAACTGGGCTTACATATTAGCAATGCCTTCATAAAGATCTTCAAAACCTTGCTCAGTAAAAGTCTGTTAAGTTTGATGTGTAGGAGCGACTTTCGAGGCTCATATGGACTTGCCTGAACTCCAGAACCCAGGCTTCAGCAAACTGTGAAGAGTGGGTCTGGTCACCACACCCTCCGCCTGTGTTTCAGAGCAAATCTGCATCGTACCGGACAATAAGATGAGTTTATTTGTGTAACGCAGATGAAACAAAGAAGCTGATTGGTCGTCTGTCATTCAGACCAAAATCTAGCTTCAAAAACCTCACATTAAAATTATTTTTTTGCTTTGCTCATTGATTCTGCAGAAATCCACAATTTTCAGTTCCACAAGATATTTTTTCATGTTTTTTTTTTTTTTTTTTCGGAAGCAGCCATGTTGGTTTTCACACGTCAGAAGATGCGTGTCGCTGATTGGCTAATTAATTTGTCAATCATGGCTACAGAAATTCAAAAGAGTACACGGTGGCCAGACGATATATTTTTAGGCCCGAGCCCCCAACAGGGCGTAGGGCCTATTGGTTCTGCAACGATGATGCCTGGGTGAGTGTCTTGCTGATCATATCCCGCCCCCTGCGAGAGCTACAAATTAGTCCATGCTGAAGGCATGGGATGTGTATAGCCTACTTACTTCTGCTAAGACAAAAATAGTCAACAATGAGTGCATGGCCGAAGAATCTTAAGGATCAGGTTGGACAAACTGACACTGAAAAAAGAGAAAGAGAGAGAGAGAGAGTGAGTAAGAGAGACAGAAAGAGAGAGACAGATGCATGTCATGTTTTGCCCTAAAACCATACTTTGTAACATTTGTCAAGATGTTTTCTGTCGTATTGTGGATTATGACAGTTACAGGGACAAGATTTCTACAGTCACTTCAGATGATACTAAGATGATACTTGTGTTTAAACTATTGCACAAATGAAATGCTTTTAAGTCTTTTCCACTGCAGAGTTCACTACTGTGTTTTCACCGATCACAACAATCTCACACTGATTAGTCAAGACGGAGATTTCATGAATATTGATAAATAATTCAAACATGCGTGGTATACATACACATTTAAACGTGTGTGATATACATACACAGTTAAACATGTGTAGTATACATACACATTTAAACGTCTGTGGTATACATACACAAATTCACACGTGCATGGCATACATACATATTTCTGAGCTCAGGTTGTAAATCCGTAAACTTTCCAGTGCAGAGTGAAGAATGTCGGTGCTCATCACAGTGTTGAAGTATTCTGACACTACAGTGAGATAAATGTACGTATAATGACTCGACAGTCTAAATCTCCTTTTTTATTTGTTGAGATTGATTTGGCTCATACATCTTCAGAGCACGTGTCAAAACTCAGCGTCACGTTTGTTTTATTCTTTTATTTTTAGCAGCAGGAGTAATGTGGGAGTCTTAAAGGCACACTGTGTAACTTTCACTTAATCTGTGTGGGCTTACCTCTTTTCGAAGGCCCTTGTTGCTTTGGCTAAATGAATCCACTGTGGCATAAAGCTGATGTGTCCGCAAGGAGAATATTATAGTTGTACACCCCCAGAAAGGTAAACTTACTTAATTTTTTGTATCATGTCAAAGAAGTTAGATACACTCTTGAAGTTAGACCAACCATGATGCCAGTGTGGCTCTAAATGAGTTTGTACTTCTGCAGACGTTTATTATTCCCTTGTGCACAAAATTTGTGTTTGAATGTTCTTGAAGTTGTTCCTGAACCACTGAGTATTGTCTGATTTGAATAATACAGATCTTGTAATTATATCACAACACAACATAACAGGACATGTCAAAGGAGTAATGTCTTGAGTAGTGTATAGATGATTGATGTGGGCAAAAAAGGCACAAGGACGAGAGGCAGAATGTACTCGGCGCTCACAATGGGGGGCGAGGGCCTATATCACTGCGCGTAGTTTGTCTTTATTTGAATAGGGGTTATGCACTACGTCTTTCCGGTCTCAGATTGACACATGGCGACATGGCGTAGTTGCCATAGTGACAAAGTTGTTTACTCCAAAGGCGATGGACATCACACGAGGTTTTTTGTACAAGTCCTGAAGCAATCCTCTTAGAAAAAAAAGTTTTTCTTTTGTCATCTGTTGTAGACGTAGTGACGGCTGTAACAGCAGGAAAGGTGCAACCATTGAAGTAAATAGCTTTGGCGGCACGGTGGCAGAGCGGATAGCGCTCTGGGGCTACACCCCTCTCTAGCGACAACCCGGAATGTCGACATTAAAGTGTAATTGTCGATGTTGCGGCATTAGCATATTTTCTCTCCCATCCCGGTACTCCGACACCTAACATTTTTTTGTCGATGTAGTGGTGTAGATGTAGTTCTATTGTTCTCAGAAATGCCGCTTCTCCGACAAACTTTTGTGGGTGTTTCTATTAAATAATTATTTAAAATATATATACATAGCGTTTTCTCGCGACTGTTTACTGATCCATACATGACGCTAAGTATAAAAAACAGCGCGTTTCTTCTTTCTGTTTCTTCTTATTTCCGTTTTGTCAAACTCTGCTTCTAAGGCCCTTGTCCCGGCTTCTGTCCATGGTGCTGAAGTTAAACGCAGGAGATCGATCAATAACTAGATAAATAAGTAAATGGATAGATTGAAAGAATGATGTTTGAATTATTCATACAAAATCCTAAAATATCCTTCTTTTAGAGCCGCAGTCAGGCTGCGCTTTTTTACACTCAACAATCCCCGGCACGTTGTTGTGCGCCTTTCACGTTCCAGAGGAAACAAAGTTCCCTACAACAAACTGTCAGAATGTTATAAAAAAACGCCCTTCTATCATCTTTCTGACTGCTTATTCATCGCGTACAGTGCGTAGTCCGCTTTGAGAGCAGCCTGCAGCGGCCTCGTCCAGCCTCACGCTGCTGCTCAGGCCCTCTTTTACAAATGTACATATTTAGGCGCTGTGGCGTCTAAACCACGAGAGTCTTAAACACTGTCTTTATTCAGGCCTATATTTGAAAACAAAAGTTTGTAAGAGAACGTTGTGAATGTGGTCTGGACTTTTACTGGGGTGAAATGATGTTTAACTTAATCTATTCTGAATATTGTTCATTAAAATGCATTATCCTACTGGTTTATATCCACATTTCACACATGAAATTTCTCAGTTACGACTGTAACCTTCATGCATCATACAACGTGAAACAACTGGTCTCTTTGATAAAACAGACTGTTGTTTTTAAAGCAAGAGACATAAAAACACCATGGCCTACCTTGATTGTCGTCGTTCCCACGGAGCCTTCACATGACAATGTTCACAAAAATCCATGGTAATAAATCACAAAGTCTTCAAAGTGTAAAACATAATCCATAATCATGTGCAGAGGCTTCTGTCCGTGTGACTCTGCACATCCTTGTGTCCCATTAAAGCGCGTAGCGGTATGGAGAGGTTTATAACAGTCTGCCAGCTCAAACCACAACGTATAAGGCCAAAAAACACGGACCTTTGAGGCTGTCGTCTGAGGCGGACTGAGGCAGAGCAGAGCTGCGTGTCGTGGGATCAGGCGCGCAGCAGCGGCAGCTCTGGTTCAGGAGGACGATATGGGCAAAGTCTACAGCTTTATTCAAGTCAGAAAAGCAAAAAATGTTTAGAAAAAAAGTGCTGCCAGTAGATAAAAGAAAAAAGACGCCGTCAATACGTGGAAGCTTGGAAAATAATGTTAATTCCGAAATGAAATTCCGCCAGACTTTGGCTTAAGCGAGCAAGTCCAAGTGACTCGAGATTCAGTCCAAGTCCCGGTCTGAGACCAGGTCTGCACGAACAATCGCATTGGTCTGGCCGTTTAGAGAGTGTAAAGCAGAGGATAAAGTTTTAAAAGTATTCTGTCTCTACGTCTGTCCAAAAAATACTTCTCTGTCTTACCGGGAGCGGCTTGTCAGAAAAGCAACGTGAATGAAGGACGCTTTGTAACCGAGAAATAAAAGTATAATTTTTAGCCTTCTTAAAGCGACAATAAAGTTGGCCACCACACATAGGACTATTGGTTATGACGTTCACTGTCTGAGCTTGTGTCGGAGGAGCGGCATCAATACATTCGGAGGACAGGGATGTCGTAACAGTGGGATTTAAAAATAAAGACTTTCGGAATAACGGCATGTCGATAGAAAGGCCTGTCGACAGAGAGGGCTGACCCCGCGCTCTGGCCTCACAGCAAGAAGGTCGCGGGTTCGATTCCCGCTCAGGCCCGGACCTTTCTGTGTGGAGTTTGCATGTTCCTCCCCGTGTCTGGGAGGTTTCCTCCGGGCACTCCGGTTTCCCCACCAACTGAAAACATGCAGGTTAGGGAACACTTGGTGATAGTCGGAGGTTGAGGCGCCAGGTGTTAGGTGAATCGCCTCTGCTGAGCTGCCCCAGGGCAGTTTACTGTCACTGAGTGGGGTGGGAGGGGTTCATCTCACTGTGCTTTGTGACTCTGTGTCTGTGAAATGCGCTATACAAATAAAGATTACTTACTTACTTACTTACTTGTCACTATGGCACCGGGATGTAGCGGCCTATGTCAATCTGAGCCCGGAAGACGTTAGTGCATAACTCCTATTTGGACAGTGCATATTAATCAATGTTTCAGCAGGTTTTCACACCTTTTTTGCATAAACATGACACCTGTTGCAGCCCTAGTTAATTGCTTTGGTGGCTGTAAAGATGTGTCTTATTTTTTATGTATATTTTAAGAAATTCTTAACCTAATCTTAACCAAGCGCCAGCTCTAATCTTACTCATTGTAATCACTCGAAACTTAAACTTACTTGTTAAACCTAAAGAAAATATTCCCGCGTGGCTTCAGCCAAAACTCAAGTTTATTTCACACGATTAAAAAATTGTTTTTTTTTTATGTTGTGCAATATATACAGTGTAACATAAACGCAAAAAAGGCCTGAAATGTGCTCATCATGCAACATTTATGTGTCGAGGCTTTGCAATGAGACTGTGTTGGTTACATATTAGATTTTCCAGATAAATATTTTGAGGGGATGGCCTTATCACCGACTGAAACAACAGAAGTTTCATCTGATCCACTTGGACCTGTGTCATCTGTCTCTCACTTCAGTCTCCACCTCCAACTGCACCTGCTCCTCCAGCTCAGGCCCTGACCGAGCCAAACACATCATGGAGATGTTCTAAGGCTGTTCAAGCTCCAAACCTGGGACGACAGATCCTTCTCCATAACTACCCCACCCTCTGGACAGAGACTGCACCGACCTCACCACTTTTAGGAAAAATGTCAAGACCCATCTGTGTATATCTGTTTTTAATGTTTGATTAATGTTGTAATTACTAACTGTTTTTATGTATTGTACCTTTGTTTAACTTCATTTGTCTGTAAAGCGTCTTTGAGTGTCTAGAAAAGCACTATATAAATAAAATGTATTATTATTATTATTATTATTATTATATTAAACCATATGAAAAAAGCTTGGGCTATGTTAAGATTAGGATAAGGATTTCACACTGTGCTATGTTTGCAGCGTGTCGGGCGCAGTCAGAAGCTTGCACTAGGGTAAAGCAGGTATTAAAAAAGTAGCTGGTACCAGGGATCAGCCCCAACTGGAAAAGCTCCAGGGCATTGGAGTAGAGCCAGGACAAGCAGGTACGAATGGAAAAAGCCTGAATGTGTCCTGTGAAGGGTTGACAAAGAAAACACAAGATTCCCCTGCAGTTTGGTCGAGGTATTGATGAAAAATTGCTAATTCAAAATCTTTTGTCTGACAGTAATCACACATCCTTAGCTGTCCACAGTGACCTCGCCCGGGCTTCTGGACGCTTCTCCTCTGGGTGTGAGTGTGTGCAAACATGAGCCCCATCACATCCTGACCCAGCAGCAGCAGCAGTACCCAGGAGTACCACGCCCTGCTGTGTCAGTCCGAAAGGTCACCCCCCTCTCCCGCCCTCTCCCCCAGAGTAAACAGGGAGATGGAAAGATGGCCGCCACACAGACTGAAGCAATTTGTACTGGGCCAACCTTGACCTTTCTGCACACGCTTCGGTCAGGACGATCAGTATGAGTCAGTGGGTCTGTCACTGCACAAAGTCACCCAGTGTGCTGCTTTAGTTCAGAATGAAAATGGTTTGATTCACCTGGAGGATGGATGAAATGGAGGTGATTTGACACTCTTTTATTTTGAAGGGTAACTGACATTACATTTCAACTGTCTCAAGTGTTTGGCCTCCAGTCCAAGTCAAAGAGAGACAAGTCCAAGTCAAAGAGAGACAAGTCCAAGTCAAGTCCCACGTCAAAGAGAGACAAGTCCAAGTCAAGTCCCAAGTCAAAGAGAGACAAGTCCAAGTCAAGTCCCAAGTCAAAGAGAGACAAGTCCAAGTCAAAGAGATAAAAGTCCAAGTAAAGTCCCAAGTCAAAGAGACAAGTCCAAGTCAAGTCCCAAGTCAAAGAGAGACAAGTCCAAGTCAAGTCCCAAGTCAAAGAGACAAGTCCAAGTCAAAGAGACAAGTCCAAGTCAAGTCCCAAGTCAAAGAGAGACAAGTCCAAGTCAAAGAGAGACAAGTCCAAGTCAAGACTCAAGTCAAAGAGAGTCAAGTCCAAGTCAAGAGAGACAAGTCCAAGTCAAGTCCCAAGACAAAGAGAGACCAGTCCAAGTCAAAGAGAGACAAGTGCAAGTCAAGTTCAAGTCTTCATGTCTTCATGCAGGGTGTCAGACTGGGGGGGTAAATAGTACTCATTTCCCAGGGCCCTTAAAAGCTGGTAATTTTTGTTTGTGAGATAAATATTGTTTCTCTAAATACAATTATTTTCGACCCTATCCCTATCAGGATCCTCATCATTCCTTAGAAGCAAATGGATTTTGGCCGAAAAAAAATCGCTAAATAAAGATGATTATCAATTGGCCAAAACCCCTTTTGTGTTAAATTGTGTCAATATACAGTATCACTAGGACATGTATCAATCCAGCAACTTTTTAATGTGTCAAACAAGAATTTTCTCAGTATATTTTTGGCATAATTCAGACAAGTTTGAAGCTTTAGACAAGTTAGCTAAAATGTAAAAGAGTGCGTTTAAAACACATTCTATTTGATTCTTTTCTTTATGTGAGTGACTGCAGTGGTTCCGACGCAACAGTTTGGACAAGCACAAAAAACAAACACATAAATGTCATGTTTTGTAGTCAGTTATGGTGATAGAAATGTTGGAAGATAGTATTACAACACATTCAATCTGGTTTACTGCAGCCAATCCATAGTCTGTATAAGACTAATCTAGAAGGAATAAAACCCAAATTAAGAGAGAAAAGACAAACTATTCAAACAGAAGAAACAACAACACATTTCCCTGTTTACTTTGACTGGTTATCAAAGGGTCTAAAACTGGGTTGTCATCCTAGACAAATCTAAGCACAGAGGCATTTCTTCTGTGCTAGCATGCTAATGTTAGCGTTAGCTGCTCTGACCTCTGAACAGTGAAGAGCATGAGAAGAACTCAAAGGGCTTTCACTGAACAAACTAATTACACAAAGGCACAGTCTCTATTTCTGTGTCAAACTAAAGTAGTGTGTGCCCTGTTTGTGGCTTAGCTCGTGCCGTTTAGCACCGCTTTAGTCTCCGACGTGAAACTGTGGCACACTGGGACTCTCTGCTCCACCTCATTAACACCGAGCACTTCTGTCGCTCTCATGTCGACTCGTTTGCTCAAGTCACACAGAGAAATGTACGAGCAGCACGAGAGGTGGCGTCAGAGTAGAGGAAGACCAAATAAAACTCATACAAAAACAATATTCAGTTCCAGGTGAAGAGAAGTGAAGAGAACAACTGAGGTCAGCTCCTGAGATTCTGCAGCAGTGAGAGAGCAGAAGGAAAGAGAGAGCGATGGAGAGGTAGAGACGATAAATCAGGGAGAGAAAGAGACAACAGAAAAGAGGGAGGAGACAACTGGAGAGAGAAAACGAGAAGAGAGGACGACACGCAGGAGACAAGGAGAGAAAAGTAGAAAACAGACTGACAAAAAGAAGAGAGAGAGGGAGAAGACGGGGAAAGAAGAGGAATGAGAGAACAATATGAGCAAAGGAAGAAGAAAGATATAGAGAGAGAAAGACAGAGAGGAACAAATAGGGCTGGGCGATTAATCGCATTTGCGATTAGATTGCGATATGACAAGACGCGATTACGTAATTGCACAGATGTGCGATTATTGCCCACGTGCGTTTTGTTTTGGAAATAATTGAAGCGCCGCGTGTAATAGTGATGCGCGGGTCAGCTTTTTTTGTGACATGTGTTTGCAAGTAAAAGATTAGGACTTATTAACACCTTATAAAGAAAGCTAATTTGTAACTGTGATGTTGATTCCAGGTGAGTGTCACATTCAAGGATCTGAATAAAAAGCTTCCCTGGTTAGAGAAGGATTAGACTTATTAGAACAGTGTCTGATTCATGGGAACACGAGAGAAATGTCCTGAGGGAACAGCGTTTGTCTGAAGACGAAGCTCCAGCTGTGTTCTTTTCTTCTGTCACTTTGTCTGAGTGAAACCTCGGCCAGCTGTGATCTGACTGAGACACAAGAGGAAGAAACAACAACACTCTAATCGTATCAATAATGTGACGAGGAGTCTGCAAACACAAGTGAGAATGAACTGATGTGTTACACAGCCTGGTACTGATGGAAACAGAAGACATGACTTACACTATCATTACACTGATGTGGACGAGGTAAGACGACCAGTTTCATTAGCAGACTCTAGAGCTGTGCAAATAATCACATTTTATTTTCAATTATGATTATTGCTGTGATCATTTTCACTTATGAGTATTTCCTTAAGTTGTAAAAGTTGTAAAAGGGTGGGGGTGGGGTTGGGGGGTTGAGGAGGGCGGGGTGCAATGACAACAGGAAGAACCGTTTTCCAACAAAACAAAGATGGCGGCTCCTGTGAATGTTTGATTGTCTGATTCTTTTTGAAAGATGAGTAGAGAGGGCCTACGCCAGTGGAGGAAAGTAACTAAGTAGTACAAAAGTAAAAGCACTCTAATTATTTAACTTCATAAAGTATCTGTACTTTACTCAAGTATTTTATTCTGGATACTTTTACTTCACTACATTTGAGAGCAGTTATCTGTACTTTTTACTTCACTACATTTTTGAAAAGGACTCAAAAGTAAAAGTACTTGAGAGTTTCTGAAAAGGTAACAACTTTAAACAAAAATAAACTAAGTTGTCAATTCTGTTGCTTCATTTGACCAAATAATCTTTTGGACCAAAATGAGACTTATACACAAAATAAAATGTACAATTTGGACTATACTTTAGCCATATTTTAAGGCAAAAAATATATAAATATCCCAAACAAGAATGTTCCTGAATCAAGAAGTTTCTGCTTCTGTAATTGATTTTTCACTTCAAAAAGTGCCACATTAAACTCATCTCAAAATCTGTAGGAAATATTTTTTACTCTAAAAGTAAATTTTTCAACTAATACTTCAATACTTTAACTTAAGTAAATTTTTGTATGTGATACTTTTAACAGCCAATAGACAAACAAGAGCAATAAAAGAACAAGCAGAACAGGAGAACCTAAAATCAGCCGTATCAGATCATTGCAAGAGACAGAACCACATCATGGACTGGAAGAATGCCAGGGTCATCCGTGCTGAAAGTAACAAATACCACCGCTGGATCAGGGAGGCCATCGAGATCCACAAACGAGGACCTAACAGCATGAATCGTGATGAGGGAGCTTACACCTTATCACACACATGGGATTCAGTCCTGGAGAAGACGTCAGACAGTAGGGGGCGCAAGTTCCCTCTATTGTCTGGCAAAACTGTGTAAGCAGCCTACAAGACACATCACCATGCCAACCAGTGACGCTTCTGAGGAAGGCTACAGGAAGTAGCTGAAACATGTAAAGCAGGTAAAGAAACACTCCTGTCTGACAAAAAGAAAAACAATTTTGGATACTTTTTCTTTAACTTAAGTCATTTTTGCCCCTGTATCTGTGCTTTTACTTACGTTGGAAAATTGAGTACTTCATCCACCACTGGCCCACGCAGACACTGGACACACCATTACCATTCACTGCTGTGATTGGTTAAGCTCAAATATTGTAGGCCGCTCACCCAGTCAGCTCGACGTATTTCATTCAGTGGATGGATGTGGCCACAGTTCAACACAGATCCATCTGGAGGTCACGTCATCATTGGAAAAAACGATTTCCATGGTGTTTGATGTGTTTGTCCAGAAGATCCAATGACCAGAACCTTTACTAACCTCAAACCCCGACTGAGTGCGTAAACCTTTATTTGGAATTATTTCATGTAAACCTGAAGAAAAAAATGTAACTTTTAAATTATTTATTTAAAAAAAAAAACATCCTCTAAACTTGGCAGTTTTGATGCCATTGTGATAACGATAAAAGCTCCTTGAGATGTTTTCATGTCGATAATGGATCTGAGAAGCTCCTGCGGATTCTTTAGGAGAAGAATCCCCCACCTGCTTGTCTCCTGAAGAAAGTTTATCCTGTGACTCTGAGGCTTTTGTGAACATTTTCCTATTATTGAACTACACAAAAGTCCCATCCTGGTCCAAATGAAGCAGCCTGAACACGCTGTACCTTGACAAACATTAGGCGATGCAAATGTGTCTCTAACATTGTCACAAACACACACTGCACCTGCCTCACATTTAAAAGCATTTGTACTGTGGCACTGCTCCCACTCAGCCCATTGTGTTTCCTCCACTAAATCAACAATCACTTCATTTCCATCGCTCTCCTCTGGCCACAAACACTTCCACGCGTTGGAGAATGGAAGATTTGGACTTTTCCCGGAGGTCAGAGGAATGAGTCGGCGTGTTATCTCCTCTGACAGACGCCGGTTCTAAACAGGCGTGTCTTTCTGCTGGAGTCGCAACAACATGGGAGTCACATGTGAGCCGCAAACAGCACAACAGCACAGAGGAGCTTCAACTTAACAAAAATAAGCCTGTGTCTGAACTACACTAATTCAAACTTGAAGCTTCATCTGCGCTAAATGCTTTTCTCCAGCTGAATGAGACAAGAAATGATCAATGGAGCAACAACATCGCTGAGAATGAGAGATTTTTTTTTTACATGATCTGAGAGCGGCTTTGCAGCGGCTTCCACTTTAAGAAGCTGCTGTCCTGGGGGCCGGTCACAGGGCGTCCTGAGGGGTTTAGAACACAGAGGCTCTGAAGCCGGGACAGGCTGCTGCAGGTTTTTTAACCCTTAGATGCATAAGTGGGGTCAAAAATGACCCCAGATGTTATTTTGAGAAATCTTTGAAATGAATTGTAGTTACAGTTTCATGTTTCAGGTATTCCTCAACAAACTTGTCTGTGACATGAGGCCATAGCATTTAAAACATGTGTAAATATACTTTTTAAGAAACGTCATCTTTTGTATCACTATCCCACTCTTCCATAAGTGGGGTCAAAAATGATCCCAACCATCTCAGGAGTAAGGAGTAAGAACTTTTGATTCTTATCAATTGTACTTGTTGGTTTATATTTACTGTGGCACTTACATATCTGATGCATTAGTCAGGAGGTCACTTTGACTCAGCATCACACATGTAAAGTATCACCAGCCACGGCCACAGAGCTGTCAAAGGAGTTTGTGACTACTCACATGAAAAGTCGACTGGAAAGTAACTAAAACTACCAACCTACATCACTGTAGCACTGGGAAGGTGTTTAGTGACAAAATCTACAATCCACACACATGAGAGACACTCACAGGACCAACAGAAGAGACAGACATGTCAGATTTGTCCAAGAAACAAGGACCACAAAGCCTCCAACTTCTGCTGGAAAAGCAGTATTCATGTGACTGATCACAACCAAAAGCAAGTAGTTTGTAAAAGCTGCACACAGTGAGAAAAGAGAACATGTTTTGTGTGTGTTCAGGTGTGTGGACAATGTTATAGTCCCCAGTTATAGTTGTATTTTTGTTCATCCTCCATAATCAAACTGACAGCCAAAAAACAAATGTTGACATTTTTTTTAAAACCTGACTGTTTTGTGTTCAAATGTGAATAAAAACTGATAAATTAACATCTCAGAATGTTCTTATGTTGTTCAAAATATGATACAAAGAATAATCTTTAAGCAAAATGAAAGTGTTATTGCAAAAATGCTTTGATTTTAAGCTGGGTCATTTTTGATTTTAGACCTGTAGATCTGCTTTAATCTGACTTTTTACCACCGGCTCTGTGCCTCGATAATGTATTTCACAATGTTTGCTAACAAATACATTTCCAGTCATTCATTAGTTGTACTTTCCTCATTTTCCGAGATGAAAGCACCACTCCAGTGTTTATCAGTGAAACGAGCCACAGGCCTTTGGTCGTCAAACTTCACAAATCCAGTGTTTAGCAGGAACAAAGCGGAGTTGATCCTGTTGTGAGCCCTGCTGAGACACACTCCTCTTACAACGCAATAATCCCTCCAAAGGAACCGTTTCACACTCTGAAGTCGGCTGAAAGAGAACGGCTCGTGTTTCAGACTAGACGTGTTTAAAGTACAAGGTGACTGCACTGACCCCACAGTCAAGCACTCACCTGCACCAACCTGAACACTGACTCGAACTCTCACAACCAATCTGTGCTGAAGGAAAACAAAGACGTACTTTTACAGGAATAAAGTTGTCTTCTTTCAAAATAAAACCAGATTCACTTTAGCGAGGAGATAAAAAACGGCTTTGAATGGATGGAAAGTGAACAAAAAGACCACAACAGGTGTCATAATGCTGATCTTCACTCACACCACTGTGAAGAAAAGTCTGAGTGGTGTTCACCTCGGAGCCACATCAGCACAGTTTTCACCCATAATCCACTTCATCGTCTGTCTGAAAGCCTATTCGCCAGACACTCTACTCTACGGAGTTCCCGTGAACGCACCATCAGGTGGACGCCGCCTGCTTAGTAGGCCACAGACAGCGCGGTGCTTAGTTGACTCGGCTCCGACGTGGAGGAAGACAGCCACTGACTTTTTCCATCTTGTTCATTGTTGTGCGTTTTATGAACGATTAAGTAAGTTCGTGATTATGTTGCCTAAACGTGTTGCTTAAATGTTTCACTGTTGCTTAAAGTTTCTATGTGCACTGTGTACGACTTAATAAGCTAAGTTTGCTGCTAGTGCTATGTAACCAATAGGAAATGTACTTTTATTTTTATTTTGTGAATTTCACCAAATCCTTCAGTTTATTCCTTAATTAGTAATTATTCTGATGTTTAAGACAAGTTCTAGTCTGGTTTCATTATTATTACTGTGTTTTAAGCCTTGCACATTGCTGTTGTACTGTCACTTTAAGAGAGACGTGACTTGCGTGCTTGCGTGCCTCCCTCAGTCTGCGTCTTGCATCTGAGGAGGTAAGCAGAGGGTTTTTCTCTCTCCACAAAAACGTATTTTATTTTCATAATTTGGCTATAAAAATGTCGAAGATGTTAATATAAAACTTTATTGCTACAAGTTACAAACTAATATTTACATTCTGACCATGTTTGAAAACGAGTTTTCTGTGTCACATGTGCTGCTAGCTTAAGCATTGTATTCCATGTGTTTGTTGCTAACAGGGGACTGCTGGTCTGTGTGCATGGAGACTACATGTGACGGAGAACTGTATATTTTATTTTTGTGCAGGTATGTGCAAGGTGCTTATAAAATGGTAATTCATGTGTTACAAACTGGGTAGCTAAAAACAATGTAATTCATGTATTTTATTTTCTAGTTAAAAATGTAAATTGTTAAAAAGAGCTAGTCTAAAATGTACATGCACTGTTAGCTCAGTCTGCATCTTGCATCTGAGGAGGGGACTGCTGGTCTGTGTGCATGGAGACTACATGTGACGGAGAACTGTATATTTTATTTTTGTGCAGAGTTGCCACAGTAAAAGAAAATCCAGTGGTCATCCCATGTCTCGTGGTCTTCTCTTCAGTCAACGCAGCACTCAAAGAACACAACGCAGATATAAAGGGTTAACGGATCCGCACCAAGACATTCTTAGACTAATTTATGAACAGAATCACACAGTGGTGCTGAGACCCGTTACACTAGTTAGCTGCCACGTTTTAGGCCTGCACTGTATTTAAGTTTGTATGATGCTTAGTCACGTTACTTCTGTTATTATTTGAGTGTTTAGAAGAGCCATATAGTCACCACAGTGTTGATTGTTTTATACACGTTTGTTACTTTATCTCTGCTCACCGCGGCCGCTTTGGCAGGAGCTAAAAATAGAACATGGCAGCGGTAGCGCACGTTAGTTACTTTGAGTAACCTTGGTTCTCTGAAACCGTTGTATTTATGCTTTTCCGGTTTATTTATGTTGTTTACATTACTAAGTCAAGCTTGTTATGTTTGTTCTGTTACAGACCACACACACATACATGGACACACATGTTGGGTTTTCATCTGTCATGGGGACATTACATTGACTTACATTCATTTCATGGACCCTTACCCTAACCTTAACCTTAGTGGCTACTTGCCTAAACTTAACCCAACCCTCACCCTAATCCTAACCTTAACCTTATTTGAACTTAAAACCATGTTGTTGATCTCATAATGAAGGATTTACATCATGGGGACCTGCTTTTTGTCCTCATAAGGAAGGCAGGTCCCCAGAAAGTGAGTGTGTATACAACTTTTAGTCCTCACAAAGTGATGAATACACGCTCACGAATACAACTAAATATGCTGATTAAAGGCTGATTAAGGATTCTCTGGCCGGAATCTGTCTGTAGTGCTCTAAAAGAACCACTATCCCATACTTCACATCGTCGCTGCAGGAAGCACTGTTCACAGCTTTTTGTGGAAGTTTTCACGTCAGAGCCCTGGCTTGTGGTTTTGTGTAGATGTGTCACTATTTACTCTAAAACAAATGTGTGCTTTCACTTCACTCCAGTGTGTCACGGCTGCTCCTCGCTCATCACAGAACTGTCCATCTCAGTCGCTAAAGCAAATCTAAAAACTGTGTGTTCTTATGGTAATGGTAATGATTATTAATGACAATGGCAGAGATGCTTGTACCAGATTCTAGCAGCTCGTGTGCGTCTGTAGTCCTGTCACATTCAGTCATTCATTCATTTTCTGCTACTTGTTGTTGGAGGTCGTGGGTGACTGGACTCTATCCCAGTGACTTTGGGCCTTAGACAGTCTGGACAGTGGACAACTCGTCGCAGGGTTAATGGAACAGACAAACACACTCACAAGTTACCATAACATGAGATTTATTTCATTTTAACTTCTGCAGCTGAGATTGTGTGAATGAAACATGGCAAGACTTTCAAACCTGGAGCCATGACTTACACTTGTGTGTATCACTTACAAACCTAACTACATGTCAGTCCTGTGAAACGAGTGTAAATACAGTTTTAAATGACTTTCTAATTGGTACAAACTTTAAACTCACTATTGTACACACGACACAACACACTCCTGGTACTTTGTGTGTAAGTTCTTCCACAGCAGCGTGTGTGAGTGAAGCAGAAGCAGCTCAGTGTCTGGTGTCTCACTGATGCTCTACTTTAAACTAAACCTGCTGTAGATTACACTTAGGATCCTGTGGAGGAGCCGGAGTCGAACCCTCGACCGCTGAGACTGAAGTAGGCCAGAGCAGCTGCAGAGGAGCTGATGCAGCGCAGTGGGACCACTGTCCTCTTTCATCAACTGTTTGGTCCCAAGTATCCTCTCGATTGTTTTAGGTAAATAAATAAGACTTAACACCTGGAACCATCGCACCCCTGTTTGGGAAACACTGTGGACAGTCCATCCCTTTTTGTTTGCATAAAAATGACCTGAAAACGGGCTCATCAGACATATGTGACGTTTTGTTTTAGATCTACATTTTCTTCAAAGACTTGTTATTCTTAGAACAGTTTGTAGAAATGTAAGTAAACTGGATCTGACTGAAATTTGGCCTGAGAATCAATTTGGACAGGTTTTGAACCTAAGAATTAGACATGAACAAATCCTTCCAAATCTGTAAAGGTTGAAGTGTAGATGTGACTTCAGAGGATGATCCTGCTGCAGGTAAATCAACTATATGGATGAAGTGATATCAAATAATAGTACGTGTAACCCACGTCTCCTGTCATCACTTCAATAAATGACACCTCCGCTCATACAATTCTCGCGCCCCGCCACAAGTGGCGCTATGATAAAAATGTCCGCGCTCCAATCCACTTCCTGTCTCCACTCCCTGCTCCCGGCTGTGGACTGCAGAAACTCGTGGCAGCAGCTCGAGAAAACAGCTCATCATTCTCCGAATATCAACGCTATAATTCTGAAACTCACTGGTGAGTGAAAGAACAAACGTATTTATCAGATGCATTTGTTTAAACTAGCGCTGAGCCCTCCAAAAAAGTTGTATTTGATTACGTAGCTACTTCCGCGTTGTCCGCGGCAAACTTTTCCGCTGTTTTGAGTCTCCGTTATAAGTTTAGGAACTCTGACATGCAATTTAAATCATAGCTACGTATTGTGTGAGTTTACATTAATGAACTGTATCGGCCGTTTGCCGATCAGTTGTTTTGTTTAAGTGCAATAAGTGTTTACGCTAACGCTAATGAGCGCTCCCCATTGACTTGCATTAGCCACTACCGGCATTGTAGCCCGACTTGTTTATGAATGGAAAATGAATGAAATAATGTTGCGCAACTGTGAACTTTGTGAATGCTAATGCTACTAGCTTTATTTACTTGAAATGAAAATACTGTGAATGTATTTATGAGAATAATGTTACCGGTAACTGATTATTGATTATTGATGTGAATATATATTTATGGTGGTTTTTTCCTTTGACCTCTGTCATACAGGTCGGGTTTTTTTTCCACCCCTGATTCCTCTACATGAGGTGGCGGGCTAACAGAGACACTGAACAAAGAACACATTCTACGAACCTGGTAGGACCTTTTGTTTTCCTTTTGAAACCGAACTCGGACACTTTAAGTTGGATTACTATTTTTGTTTTTTTCCATTTTCCATTTTGGATTATTTACTTTTTTTGAACTTTTGCTGAACCTTTAAAAACTTTTGCGACACCCAAATCGAGGATTGCGTAAAAACTTTTGCGACACCCAAACCGAGGATTGCGTAAAAACTTTGCGACACCCAAACGAGGATTGCGTAAAAACTTTTGCGACACCCAAACCGAGGATTGCGTAATAGAAAGTCAAAGAACTTTCAAAAGAACTTTCTGAACTGAACTTTGAACAAATACAGATCAAACAAGGGTCTATTGATTGTTTTTTTTGTTGTGGTCTTTTGCCACATTTGCTTGAATTATTTATTTGTTGTTTATTGTTATTGTTTGCACTTATTTTTTTCCTACAATTTCTATTTTTACAATACATTTACTTAAATTTATTTCTGTCTACTGTGTTTTCATTCCCACAAGCTCCCATAACGAATCTGGTTCTTCTGTCAGTCAAATACATCCCATTGCAAAACTTAGTCCTAACCTAGCATTTTTTTAGTTAGCGTTACACGTGGCGAGCTAGCCAGGAGCTTGTGTTGTGAATGAGCTGTTGTTACACAGTAATAACATTGTTTTGGGCAATATTGTGTTTTTGGTCCGCCAAAATGGAATTTTTGGAACAATCAGGGTTAAATCTGATTAACTGTGTTGTTGTCTCTGGTGTAACTCACACAATTAAAGACAATGAAATATTAGATGTATTGAAACAGTACGGTAAATATAAAATATTAACCGTTGACAATCCGACATCTTCGCTTCATAAAAACCTGATCATTGAGTACAAATCCGACTCTGCCATTCGAGAACTTAAGAAAATACTGCCTTATACGCACGTTTCTGAGACCGATCCTGATCTCAAGTTTTGCGTTGCGTTACTTGATTTTGAAACTGCAGTCCCAGCCGGAGCTGAAGCTCCTCCCCTGATTACATGACTGAATTGAGACGCCTTGCTAGACGAAGTGGGAAGCCCTTTGAAAATGTGTTGCAAGATGTGATGTCACAGATAAGTGCACACTTGGAGAGTGTGGAGCCATCTGTTGGAGGAGATGACTCTGTGCAAATAGTGGAACCGGAGCCTCTCTTGCCTGGCCAGCAGGGAGCGCCCACGGGAGCAACCACTCCACCACCCCAAGCACAACCTTCAACCCAGTACTTACCACACCGACTCTCTCAAGCAGAATTAAATCCACCCAAGTGCAAAAAATGGTTGTGGAACACATTGTGAGAGCCGAAGAACTTACGTCACACTCGATGCCCACTTTAAGACTTCGTCCATTCTCCGGCAAGGTGCCAAAGCCATCAAATGAAACAGACTATGAAAGTTGGCGATCTCATGTGGAACTGCTGTTGGCTGACGTCAATTTACCGCCGCTGCATGTCACCAGAAAGATAATTGAAAGTCTTCTTTCACCAGCCGCCGATGTTGTGAAGGGCCTGAGACCTGACACATTGCCTTCCATCTACTTGAGAGTGTTGGACTCAGCTTACTCCACGGTGCAGGATGGGGAAGAATTATTCGCACAATTTTTGAACACGCTGCAGAATCAAGGCGAGAAACCATCCAGCTACCTTCAGCGCCTGCTGCTGACGTTGAACACCGTCGTCAAGCGAGGGGAGTTGCTGCTAGTGACATCGATAAGCACCTACTCAAACAGTTCTGCAGAGGGTGCTGGGATAATGAAATGATCAGCAAGTTGCAGCTTGAACACAAGAAGGACAATCCTCCAGCATTTTCTGAACTGCTGCTTCTTCTCAGAACAGAAGAGGACAGGCAACAGGCAAAGGAGAGCCTGATGAAGCAGCACATTAGCTCATCAAAGCAGCGTGCAACTCTCCATTCACAGTCTGCCTGTTCTTGCAGCCATGATTCAAGCACTACTTCCATCAACGAGCTGAAGAAACAGATGGAGAAACTGCAGCAACAAATGTCCACACTTCTCGCCCAGATCAGTCCGACCTCCAAGACTGGCAAATGCAGCAGCGCATCATCTTTCCAACCGCCTAAGCCCCAGAACACTCGACCAAGACCAGGGTTTTGCTTCAAGTGCGGTGAGGATGGTCACATCGCTACAACATGCAGCCAACCAGCCAACGCAGCACTCGTGCAGCAAAAGAAACTACAACTCAGACAAAGACAAGCACAATGGGAACAAAATAACCAAAAGAAACAGTCAAACTGAAACCAGTCTCTCCTGCGGGACAAGCAGAGACTGCATCGACTCAGTGTCCCAAACAACACTTTAACACACTGCCAAGGGACTCATTGGTACCAAATGTACAACACAAGTCATTATCAGGAACACTCCAATAAATTGTCTGTTGGATACGGGCTCACAAGTCACCACCATTCCGGAATCATTCTATAATGCACATCTCTCTGACCACCAGCTCAAACCCCTGGACGACCTTCTTGAAGTTGAAGGAGCCAATGGTCAAGCAGTCCCATATCTGGGCTACATCAACCTTGACATCACTTTTCCTCCTGACTTCCTTGGTGCTCCGGTTGATGTCGCAACTTTGGCTTTGGTGGTGCCTGACGTAAAGAGTCATCAGCCCTTTGTCCTGATCGGTACCAACACTCTGGACATCGTCTACACTGTCCATACAGAACACACTCCAGATTTCCATCCAGTTCCCTATGGTTACCGCGCTGTTCTCCAAGTCCTTGAATACAGACACAAAATGAACAGAGAAGACCATCATGGAGTAGTGAAGCTTAACAGTGCCACTCCTCAGATCATTCCAGCCGGTCAGACCATTCTTCTTGAAGGCATCGCAGTTGCACACTCCCTGCAAACAGAAAGAGCAGTCATGGTTGAACATCCCACATCATTTCACTTACCTGGTGGGTTAATGATCCAGTCCTGTCTTGTCGACTTCTCCAGTCAGCATCCAGTTCTCCTGCCGGTACCTGTTACCAATGAAACAGACCATGATGTAATCTTACCTGCTTGTGCCTTGCTTGCTGAAATAAGTGCCTTCCAGTCTGTGTCCTGTGCGTCACAATCCACTCCAGAGTCCACGTCCACCACTCTGTCAGAGCCATTGTTTGATTACAATTTTGGTGACTCACCTCTCACTCCTGAGTGGAAAAGCCGGATCATTCAAAACTCAACAGTATCCCAGAAGTTTTTGCTAGAAATGACTTGGATTTTGGCAGAACAGACAAAGTAAAACACCAAATTAAGCTCCTCGACCCAACGCCATTCAAACAGAGACCTCGACCGATACATCCTCAAGATCTTGACGCCGTGAGAAAACATCTGCACGAATTGCTTGAATCCGGTGTCATTCGCGAATCTGACTCTCCTTTCGCCTCGCCGATTGTTGTTGTCAGAAAGAAAAACGGAAGTGTCAGGCTCTGTATTGATTACAGGAAGCTTAATTTGCAAACAATAAAAGATGCTTACGCTCTTCCCAAGCTTGAAGACACATTTACAGCTCTAACAGGATCTCAGTGGTTTTCCGTCTTGGACTTGAAATCCGGTTACTATCAAATCGAAATGGATGAACAAGATAAAATAAAACAGCTTTCGTGTGCCCACTTGGTTTTTGGGAGTTCAATCGAATGCCACAGGGGGTCACAAACGCACCATCTACGTTTCAGCGCCTAATGGAAAAATGCGTCGGAGAGATGAATTTAAAAGAAGTGCTTGTATTCATTGATGATCTCATTGTGTTCGCCCCAACGCTGGAGCAACATGAGGAACGACTTATGCGAGTTCTGAACCGTCTTAAAGAGTTCGGATTGAAGCTCTCTGTGGAAAAGTGCACCTTTTTCCAGACCTCCGTACGCTACCTTGGACATATTGTGTCGAAAAACGGCGTTGAAACTGATCCAGACAAAGTTGAAGCCTTGAGATCCTGGCCCATACCTAAAACCTCAAAGAACTCAGATCATTTCTTGGATTTTCTGGTTATTACAGGAGATTTGTTGAAGGCTATTCACACATCGTAAAGCCACTTCATGAACTAACTGCCGGATATCCACCATCACACAAGAAACTCAAACCCTTGGTCAATCCTGCACAATATCTCAACCCAAAAGAGCCATTTGGGGGTCGTTGGACAGTTGCTTGTCAAGAAGCATTCGAAACCATAAAAGAGAAACTTACCTCCGCTCCAGTTCTTGCCTTCGCCGACCCGAAGAAACCTTACCTGCTACACACCGACGCTAGTGCCACCGGGCTCGGTGCTGTACTCTATCAAGAGCAGGAAGGACAGAAGAGAGTCATTGCTTACGCCAGCCGGGGCTTATCCCGAAGTGAGTCGAGATACCCAGCACACAAGCTGGAGTTTCTTGCCCTTAAATGGGCAGTCACTGAAAAATTCAGTGATTACTTGTATGGCACATCATTCACCGTGGTGACCGACAGTAATCCATTGACTTACCTCCTCACTTCAGCCAAACTCGACGCAACAAGCTACCGCTGGTTGTCTGCACTCTCAACATACTCCTTCAAAATCATTTACAGAGCTGGCAGGCAAAACACAGATGCGGATGCTCTTTCGCGCAGACCCCACGGCAACCTCACAAGTGATCTGTTATCAGAAAAGAAAAAGAACGAATCATCAGATTTGCAGAACATCATCTGGACACTCCCAACGTCATCACCATTGATCAACATACAGTTCAAGCGCTTTCTGACCGCCATCTCATTTGCAGTGCTCCTGATCAAACTCCTGACCATACTCTCGTTCATTCCTTGTCAATGTCCGCTGACAGCCTACCAGACAGCTTCACTGCTGACGAGCAGTTCGCTTCTTCGGTAGTGTCTCCATTGAGCCCAGCTGACATCGCTGATAAGCAACGCGCTGACCCTGTCTTAGGACATGTGATTGCACAACTGGAGACTGGCGATTCACCTCCACCCTCTGTGAGAGAACACCTGCCAGAGCTGCCGCTCCTTCTACGGGACCTACATCGGTTGGAGCTCCATGACAACGTCCTCGTACGGAGTAGACAGCTTGGCAACCAGCTCCAATATCAACTTGTGCTTCCCCAAGAATGTCGCGCTGATGTGCTATTCAGCCTACACGACCAGATGGGCCACATGGGCATTGAACGTACCTTGGATCTGGTTCGGAATCGATTCTACTGGCCAAGGATGGCCAATGATGTCCAGACCAAGGTAAAGACATGTGAGAGATGTATCAAAAGAAAAGCACTGCCAGAGAAAGCCGCACCTTTGGTGAATATCAGAACTTCACACCCGCTTGAGCTTGTCTGTATAGACTTTCTGACGTTGGAACCGGACAAAAGCAAAACGAAAGACATCCTGGTTATAACAGATCACTTTACAAAGTACGCAGTCGCCATACCTACACCGAACCAAAAAGCAAAAACCGTTGCTAAAAGTCTTTGGGAACATTTTTTTGTTCACTATGGAATCCTCAAAAAATCCATAGCGACCAAGGTACAGACTTTGAATCACGAACCATAAAAGAACTCTGCACACTCACTGGAATCCATAAAATCAGGACCACTCCCTACCATCCACGAGGAAACCCTGTTGAGAGATTCACAGAACATTACTTGACATGCTCGGAACACTCGCAGAACAAGAAAAGTCACACTGGAAGGACTTTGTAAAACCACTCGTACACGCCTATAACTGTACCAAAAATGACACCACCGGATTCACACCCTACGAACTTATGTTGGCCGCCAACCACGACTCCCGATTGATCTTGTTTTCGGCCTGCCCATGGGTACTTCCAGCCTGAACCACTCGGAGTACGTCCAGAAGCTCAAGGCCCAGCTCGAGAAAAGTTACCAACTGGCTGCTGAAAATGCAGAAAAGATCATGCTGAAAAACAAGACGAGGTTTGATCGTAAAATCATTGCCTCAGAACTTGAACTGGGAGATCGTGTTCTCGTCCGCAACGTCCGACTGAGAGGGAAACATAAAATCGCTGACAAATGGGAATCCGATGTTTATGTGGTGGTCAAGAATCTGCAAACTTACCTGTGTACACCGTCCGACCAGAGCACGCAGACAAACCATTACGTACTCTCCATCGTGACTTACTCTTACCTTGTGGATACTTACCTGCTACGTCTCAAGTCCAGCCAACTCCTGTCAAAAGACCTGTCAAGCCTTCAGTGAGTCAAACAGAACCTGAAACTGAAGTTGAACTGTCCGACGAAGAGATCCTGCCAACACATTGGTACAATACACTTACCTCCGAGCCGATCCGCTTCTCTACCACCGTGAACTTTCCAGAACCGTCAGCAGAACCTTGTCCGGGACCGATGCCAGACTCATCTGTAAGCCCACCTGAGTCCATTGTTCCTGGTCCACCTGATCCAGAGCCTGAGAGTCTACCAGAGTCACTCAGTCCTGAACCAGTTGCTTCAGACCCTGAAATGAACTTACCTGCTGAGCCGACTCACCTGTGGAACTTGTCTCTGCCAGCGAATTTGATTCTGAGACCAACTTACCTCCTGAAACACCTACCTCTGATGTGGAGCAGCCAAGAAAGAGCACTAGAGACCGACGCCCGCCAGACCGACTCCAGTACAGTCATTTGGGCCGTCCGATCTTGAAAAGTATACATACCCTTTTTGATGGACTCGGCAAAGTTTTGTCACTCGCCATATCAGATGGAGACGTTGCTCTTACGCCTTGCACCCCTGGCCAGCCACCTTGAAGTTGTCAGCCCAGCTCATGTACGAGGACGTACATGAGGTCAGGGGGGGACCCTGTAACCCACGTCTCCTGTCATCACTTCAATAAATGACACCTCCGCTCATACAATTCTCGCGCCCCGCCACAAGTGGCGCTATGATAAAAATGTCCGCGCTCCAATCCACTTCCTGTCTCCACTCCCTGCTCCCGGCTGTGGACTGCAGAAACTCGTGGCAGCAGCTCGAGAAAACAGCTCATCATTCTCCGAATATCAACGCTATAATTCTGAAACTCACTGGTGAGTGAAAGAACAAACGTATTTATCAGATGCATTTGTTTAAACTAGCGCTGAGCCCTCCAAAAAAGTTGTATTTGATTACGTAGCTACTTCCGCGTTGTCCGCGGCAAACTTTTCCGCTGTTTTGAGTCTCCGTTATAAGTTTAGGAACTCTGACATGCAATTTAAATCATAGCTACGTATTGTGTGAGTTTACATTAATGAACTGTATCGGCCGTTTGCCGATCAGTTGTTTTGTTTAAGTGCAATAAGTGTTTACGCTAATGCTAATGAGCGCTCCCCATTGACTTGCATTAGCCACTACCGGCATTGTAGCCAGACTTGTTTATGAATGAAAATGAATGAAATAATGTTGCGCAACTGTGAACTTTGTGAATGCTAATGCTACTAGCTTTATTTACTTGAAATGAAAATACTGTGAATGTATTTATGAGAATAATGTTACCGGTAACTGATTATTGATTATTGATGTGAATATATATTTATGGTGGTTTTTTCCTTTGACCTCTGTCATACAGGTCGGGTTTTTTTTCCACCCCTGATTCCTCTACATGAGGTGGCGGGCTAACAGAGACACTGAACAAAGAACACATTCTACGAACCTGGTAGGACCTTTTGTTTTTCCTTTTGAAACCGAACTCGGACACTTTAAGTTGGATTACTATTTTTGTTTTTTTCCATTTTTCCATTTTGGATTATTTACTTTTTTT
>CM076414.1:2956342-3083390 GCA_038363315.1 Mugilogobius chulae
CTACAATTTCTATTTTTACAATACATTTTACTTAAATTTATTTCTGTCTACTGTGTTTTCATTCCCACAAGCTCCCATAACGAATCTGGTTCTTCTGTCAGTCAAATACATCCCATTGCAAAACTTAGTCCTAACCTAGCATTTTTTTAGTTAGCGTTACACGTGGCGAGCTAGCCAGGAGCTTGTGTTGTGAATGAACTGTTGTTACACAGTAATACATTGTTTTGGGCAATATTGTGTTTTTGGTCCGCCAAATGGAATTTTTGGAACAATCAGGGTTAAATCTGATTAACTGTGTTGTTGTCTCTGGTGTAACTCACACAATTAAGAGACAATGAAATATTAGATGTATTGAAACAGTACGGTAAATATAAAATATTAACCGTTGACAATCCGACATCTTCGCTTCATAAAAACCTGATCATTGAGTACAAATCCGACTCTGCCATTCGAGAACTTAAGAAAATACTGCCTTATACGCACGTTTCCGAGACCGATCCTGATCTCAAGTTTTGCGTTGCGTTACTTGATTTTGAAACTGCAGTCCCAGCCGGAGCTGAAGCTCCTCCCCCTGATTACATGACTGAATTGAGACGCCTTGCTAGACGAAGTGGGAAGCCCTTTGAAAATGTGTTGCAAGATGTGATGTCACAGATAAGTGCACACTTGGAGAGTGTGGAGCATCTGTTGGAGGAGATGACTCTGTGCAAATAGTGGAACCGGAGCCTCTCTTGCCTGGCCAGCAGGGAGCGCCACGGGAGCAACCACTCCACCACCCCAACACAACCCAGTTCACTTACACACCCACCGACTCTCAAGCAGAATTAAATCCACCCCAAGTGCAAAAAATGGTTGTGGAACACATTGTGAGAGCCGAAGAACTTACGTCACACTCGATGCCCACTTTAAGACTTCGTCCATTCTCCGGCAAGGTGCCAAAGCCATCAAATGAAACAGACTATGAAAGTTGGCGATCTCATGTGGAACTGCTGTTGGCTGACGTCAATTTACCGCCGCTGCATGTAACCAGAAAGATAATTGAAAGTCTTCTTTCACCAGCCGCCGATGTTGTGAAGGGCCTGAGACCTGACACATTGCCTTCCATCTACTTGAGAGTGTTGGACTCAGCTTACTCCACGGTGCAGGATGGGGAAGAATTGTTCGCACAATTTTTGAACACGCTGCAGAATCAAGGCGAGAAACCATCCAGCTACCTTCAGCGCCTGCTGCTGACGTTGAACACCGTCGTCAAGCGAGGGGGAGTTGCTGCTAGTGACATCGATAAGCACCTGCTCAAACAATTCTGCAGAGGGTGCTGGGACAATGAAATGATCAGCAAGTTGCAGCTTGAACACAAGAAGGACAATCCTCCAGCATTTTCTGAACTGCTGCTTCTTCTCAGAACAGAAGAGGACAGGCAACAGGCAAAGGAGAGCCTGATGAAGCAGCACATTAGCTCATCAAAGCAGCGTGCAACTCTCCATTCTCAGTCTGCCTGTTCCTGCACCCATGATTCAAGCACTACTTCCATCAACGAGCTGAAGAAACAGATGGAGAAACTGCAGCAACAAATGTCCACACTTCTCGCCCAGATCAGTCCGACCTCCAAGACTGGCAAATGCAGCAGCGCATCATCTTTCCAACCGCCTAAGCCCCAGAACACTCGACCAAGACCAGGGTTTTGCTTCAAGTGCGGTGAGGATGGTCACATCGCTACAACATGCAGCCAACCAGCCAACGCAGCACTCGTGCAGCAAAAGAAACTACAACTCAGACAAAGACAAGCACAATGGGAACAAAATAACCAAAAGAAACAGTCAAACTGAAACCAGTCTCTCCTGCGGGACAAGCAGAGACTGCATCGACTCAGTGTCCCAAACAACACTTTAACACACTGCCAAGGGGACTCATTGGTACCAAATGTACAACGCAAGTCATCATCAAGAACACTCCAATAAATTGTCTGTTGGATACGGGCTCACAAGTCACCACCATTCCGGAATCATTCTATAATGCACATCTCTCTGACCACCAGCTCAAACCCCTGGACGACCTTCTTGAAGTTGAAGGAGCCAATGGTCAAGCAGTCCCATATCTGGGCTACATCAACCTTGACATCACTTTTCCTCCTGACTTCCTTGGTGCTCCGTTGATGTTGCAACTTTGGCTTTGGTGGTGCCTGACATAAAGAGTCATCAGCCCTTTGTCCTGATCGGTACCAACACGCTGGACATTGTCTACACTGTCCATACAGAACACACTCCAGATTTCCATCCAGTTCCCTATGGTTACCGCGCTGTTCTCCAAGTCCTTGAATACAGACACAAAATGAACAGAGAAGACCATCATGGAGTAGTGAAGCTTAACAGTGCCACTCCTCAGATCATTCCAGCCGGTCAGACCATTCTTCTTGAAGGCATCGCAGTTGCACACTCCCTGCAAACAGAAAGAGCAGTCATGGTTGAACATCCCACATCATTTCACTTACCTGGTGGGTTAATGATCCAGTCCTGTCTTGTCGACTTCTCCAGTCAGCATCCAGTTCTCCTGCCGGTACCTGTTACCAATGAAACAGACCATGATGTAATCTTACCTGCTTGTGCCTTGCTTGCTGAAATAAGTGCCTTCCAGTCTGTGTCCTGTGCGTCACAATCCACTCCAGAGTCCACGTCCACCACTCTGTCAGAGCCATTGTTTGATTACAATTTTGGTGACTCACCTCTCACTCCTGAGTGGAAAAAGCCGGATCATTCAAAACCTCAACAGTATCCCAGAAGTTTTGCTAGAAATGACTTGGATTTTGGCAGAACAGACAAAGTAAAACACCAAATTAAGCTCCTCGACCCAACGCCATTCAAACAGAGACCTCGACCGATACATCCTCAAGATCTTGACGCCGTGAGAAAACATCTGCACGAATTGCTTGAATCCGGTGTCATTCGCGAATCTGACTCTCCTTTCGCCTCGCCGATTGTTGTTGTCAGAAAGAAAAACGGAAGTGTCAGCTCTGTATTGATTACAGGAAGCTTAATTTGCAAACAATAAAAGATGCTTACGCTCTTCCCAAGCTTGAAGACACATTTACAGCTCTAACAGGATCTCAGTGGTTTTCCGTCTTGGACTTGAAATCCGGTTACTATCAAATCGAAATGGATGAACAAGATAAAAACAAAACAGCTTTCGTGTGCCCACTTGGTTTTTGGGAGTTCAATCGAATGCCACAGGGGTCACAAACGCACCATCTACGTTTCAGCGCCTAATGGAAAAATGCGTCGGAGAGATGAATTTAAAAGAAGTGCTTGTATTCATTGATGATCTCATTGTGTTCGCCCCAACGCTGGAGCAACATGAGGAACGACTTATGCGAGTTCTGAACCGTCTTAAAGAGTTCGGATGAAGCTCTCTGTGGAAAAGTGCACCTTTTTCCAGACCTCCGTACGCTACCTTGGACATATTGTGTCGAAAAAACGGCGTTGAAACTGATCCAGACAAAGTTGAAGCCTTGAGATCCTGGCCCATACCTAAAAACCTCAAAGAACTCAGATCATTTCTTGGATTTTCTGGTTATTACAGGAGATTTGTTGAAGGCTATTCACACATCGTAAAGCCACTTCATGAACTAACTGCCGGATATCCACCATCATACAAGAAACTCAAACCCTTGGTCAATCCTGCACAATATCTCAACCCAAAAGAGCCATTTGGGGGTCGTTGGACAGTTGCTTGTCAAGAAGCATTCGAAACCATAAAAGAGAAACTTACCTCCGCTCCAGTTCTTGCCTTCGCCGACCCGAAGAAACCTTACCTGCTACACACCGACGCTAGTACCACCGGGCTCGGTGCTGTACTCTATCAAGAGCAGGAAGGACAGAAGAGAGTCATTGCTTACGCCAGCCGGGGCTTATCCCGAAGTGAGTCGAGATACCCAGCACACAAGCTGGAGTTTCTCGCCCTTAAATGGGCAGTCACTGAAAAATTCAGTGATTACTTGTATGGCACATCATTCACCGTGGTGACCGACAGTAATCCATTGACTTACCTCCTCACTTCAGCCAAACTCGACGCAACAAGCTACCGCTGGTTGTCTGCACTCTCAACATACTCCTTCAAAATCATTTACAGAGCTGGCAGGCAAAACACAGATGCGGATGCTCTTTCGCGCAGACCCCACGGCAACCTCACAAGTGATCTGTTATCAGAAAAAGAAAAAGAACGAATCATCAGATTTGCAGAACATCATCTGGACACTCCCAACGTCATCACCATTGATCAACATACAGTTCAAGCGCTTTCTGACCGCCATCTCATTTGCAGTGCTCCTGATCAAACTCCTGACCATACTCTCGTTCATTCCTTGTCAATGTCCGCTGACAGCCTACCAGACAGCTTCACTGCTGACGAGCAGTTCGCTTCTTCGGTAGTGTCTCCATTGAGCCCAGCTGACATCGCTGATAAGCAACGCGCTGACCCTGTCTTAGGACATGTGATTGCACAACTGGAGACTGGCGATTCACCTCCACCCTCTGTGAGAGAACACCTGCCAGAGCTGCCGCTCCTTCTACGGACCTACATCGGTTGGAGCTCCATGACAACGTCCTCGTACGGAGTAGACAGCTTGGCAACCAGCTCCAATATCAACTTGTGCTTCCCCAAGAATGTCGCGCTGATGTGCTATTCAGCCTACACGACCAGATGGGCCACATGGGCATTGAACGTACCTTGGATCTGGTTCGGAATCGATTCTACTGGCCAAGGATGGCCAATGATGTCCAGACCAAGGTAAAGACATGTGAGAGATGCATCAAAAGAAAAGCACTGCCAGAGAAAGCCGCACCTTTGGTGAATATCAGAACTTCACACCCGCTTGAGCTTGTCTGTATAGACTTTCTGACGTTGGAACCGGACAAAAGCAAAACGAAAGACATCCTGGTTATAACAGATCACTTTACAAAGTACGCAGTCGCCATACCTACACCGAACCAAAAAGCAAAAAACCGTTGCTAAAAGTCTTTGGGAACATTTTTTTGTTCACTATGGAATCCCTCAAAAAATCCATAGCGACCAAGGTACAGACTTTGAATCACGAACCATAAAAGAACTCTGCACACTCACTGGAATCCATAAAATCAGGACCACTCCTACCATCCACGAGGAAACCCTGTTGAGAGATTCAACAGAACATTACTTGACATGCTCGGAACACTCGCAGAACAAGAAAAGTCACACTGGAAGGACTTTGTAAAACCACTCGTACACGCCTATAACTGTACCAAAAATGACACCACCGGATTCACACCCTACGAACTTATGTTTGGCCGCCAACCACGACTCCCGATTGATCTTGTTTTCGGCCTGCCCATGGGTACTTCCAGCCTGAACCACTCGGAGTACGTCCAGAAGCTCAAGGCCCAGCTCGAGAAAAGTTACCAACTGGCTGCTGAAAATGCAGAAAAGATCATGCTGAAAAACAAGACGAGGTTTGATCGTAAAATCATTGCCTCAGAACTTGAACTGGGAGATCGTGTTCTCGTCCGCAACGTCCGACTGAGAGGGAAACATAAAATCGCTGACAAATGGGAATCCGATGTTTATGTGGTGGTCAAGAAATCTGCAAACTTACCTGTGTACACCGTCCGACCTGAGCACGCAGATAAACCATTACGTACTCTCCATCGTGACTTACTCTTACCGTGTGGATACTTACCTGCTACGTCTCAAGTCCAGCCAACTCCTGTCAAAAGACCTGTCAAGCCTTCAGTGAGTCAAACAGAACCTGAAACTGAAGTTGAACTGTCCGACGAAGAGATCCTGCCAACACATTGGTACAATACACTTACCTCCGAGCCGATCCGCTTCTCTACCACCGTGAACTTTCCAGAACCGTCAGCAGAACCTTGTCCGGGACCGATGCCAGACTCATCTGTAAGCCCACCTGAGTCCATTGTTCCTGGTCCACCTGATCCAGAGCCTGAGAGTCTACCAGAGTCACTCAGTCCTGAACCAGTTGCTTCAGACCCTGAAATGAACTTACCTGCTGAAGCCGACTCACCTGTGGAACTTGTCTCTGCCAGCGAATCTGATTCTGAGACCAACTTACCTCCTGAAACACCTACCTCTGATGTGGAGCAGCCAAGAAAGAGCACTAGAGACCGACGCCCGCCAGACCGACTCCAGTACAGTCATTTGGCCGTCCGATCTTGAAAAGTATACATACCCTTTTTGATGGACTCGGCAAAGTTTTGTCACTCGCCATATCAGATGGAGACGTTGCTCTTACGCCTTGCACCCCTGGCCAGCCACCTTGAAGTTGTCAGCCCAGCTCATGTACGAGGACGTACATGAGGTCAGGGGGGACCCTGTAACCCACGTCTCCTGTCATCACTTCAATAAATGACACCTCCGCTCATACAATTCTCGCGCCCCGCCACAAGTGGCGCTATGATAAAAATGTCCGCGCTCCAATCCACTTCCTGTCTCCACTCCCTGCTCCCGGCTGTGGACTGCAGAAACTCGTGGCAGCAGCTCGAGAAAACAGCTCATCATTCTCCGAATATCAACGCTATAATTCTGAAACTCACTGGTGAGTGAAAGAACAAACGTATTTATCAGATGCATTTGTTTAAACTAGCGCTGAGCCCTCCAAAAAAGTTGTATTTGATTACGTAGCTACTTCCGCGTTGTCCGCGGCAAACTTTTCCGCTGTTTTGAGTCTCCGTTATAAGTTTAGGAACTCTGACATGCAATTTAAATCATAGCTACGTATTGTGTGAGTTTACATTAATGAACTGTATCGGCCGTTTGCCGATCAGTTGTTTTGTTTAAGTGCAATAAGTGTTTACGCTAATGCTAATGAGCGCTCCCCATTGACTTGCATTAGCCACTACCGGCATTGTAGCCAGACTTGTTTATGAATGAAAATGAATGAAATAATGTTGCGCAACTGTGAACTTTGTGAATGCTAATGCTACTAGCTTTATTTACTTGAAATGAAAATACTGTGACTGTATTTATGATAATAATGTTACCGGTAACTGATTATTGATTATTGATGTGAATATATATTTATGGTGGTTTTTTCCTTTGACCTCTGTCATACAGGTCGGGTTTTTTTTTTCCACCCCTGATTCCTCTACATGAGGTGGCGGGCTAACAGAGACACTGAACAAAGAACACATTCTACGAACCTGGTAGGACCTTTTGTTTTTCCTTTTGAAACCGAACTCGGACACTTTAAGTTGGATTACTATTTTTGTTTTTTTCCATTTTTCCATTTTGGATTATTTACTTTTTTTGAACTTTTGCTGAACCTTTAAAAACTTTTGCGACACCCAAACCGAGGATTGCGTAAAAACGTTTGCGACACCCAAACCGAGGATTGCGTAATAGAAAGTCAAAGAACTTTCAAAAGAACTTTCTGAACTGAACTTTGAACAAATACAGATCAAACAAGGGTCTATTGATCTATTGTTTTTTTGTTGTGGTCTTTGCCACATTTGCTTGAATTATTTATTTGTTGTTTATTGTTATTGTTTGCACTTATTTTTTCCTACAATTTCTATTTTTACAATACATTTACTTAAATTTATTTCTGTCTACTGTGTTTTCATTCCCACAAGCTCCCATAACGAATCTGGTTCTTCTGTCAGTCAAATACATCCCATTGCAAAACTTAGTCCTAACCTAGCATTTTTTTAGTTAGCGTTACATATTTCAAATAATATCTCTTGTCTGACAACCCTTTGTCATGTAGTTCAAAACAAAAACTCAAGCCCCATTTGGTGTTAAGAAGAACAAAAAAGAACATCAAAGTGACTTAGTGGGAGAAATTACTGGTACAGTGAGATCCTTTTACTATTTTTAAGTAGTCTGGCTCATATGTAGTGAGAGCAATTCTAAGGCACTGATGTAACTGTTCATTGCTCAAAGAGCCTTTGTTTTGATTGCATTCATATGGGAAAAGCTAGACTTGCACGTGTAGGTGGATCCAAACATTGTCATTACAAGTACAGCCACTTTTTTCATAGTTGGGTACTTAAAGGTGCATGGCGTAAGTTGCAAAGGTTTTGAACAAGGGCGCCATCTTTGGCGTTTTGTGGCACTGCACCCTCCCTACTATCAGCAGCTGAAGACGTATTTTACGGCTGAAAAGATTCTTTTGACAACATCGTTATTTTCTGCTAAATGTTTTCTGACTTAAGAAGACAAAGGTCTTTGTATGAAAAAGTAGATGCTGGCTATTTTATGTTCTTTTTGACTGAATGATCAGTTTACACACTTCAAAAGTTACACAAGAAAAGATTATTGAGAGTTTGAGGAAAAGCTTTGTTTTGGCGTCAGAGAAAATTGTAAACAAGCTTTTTACAGGCCTCATTTGTCATAAACTAAATGCTCAATGGCAATTTATTACTCTAATAAAACATAAACCTTACCAAGACAAACAGCTAAGCGCTAAGCTACTAAATCTGTGTCTAAATGTGCGATGTACTTGGACAGGCCTGAGAGTCTTACCTTCTAATGAAAATAATCGCCAGATGAGCGTCTTTTTGATCTCCAGCACAATTCCTCTCTCTCAAAAACATGTCCAAGTGCTCCTCGGTCCTGCAGTCGGCTTCATGCCATGCCGTTACGGTGGGCTAGTTGTTTTGAATTCTTCCGTGTGTTACGGGGGTTCGGAAGCTAGATGGCAGTATTTACCAATGATTATTTATTTTCTTTTTCATTAAACAGCCTTTACAACAGCCGTCCATTGTATAAAACCGAGAGCTTTTGCTAAATAAATAGAAATAATGACGATAATCCAGTGAAGGAGGATGAGCGCGGGAAAATGCGACCCGCACCACTCACATTTATGAGCCTGTCTGCGCTTACAGAGGCAAACTCGGTAAGTTTACAAAACGTCATGGCGCACATCCAGGCAAGTGCCAATGGACGGTAATTTGATATATCGTAATATTGAACATTTTAACTTACGCAATGCACCTTTAAGGTGGCCAATATGGTTACACCAAAAGGCCACAGGTCCTTCAGACTGTAAGTGGAGTTTTAAGGCCAGTGAAGCTTGAGCATCAATCACTTCTAACTGTAAAGTACTCTCATCAATAGTGGGCATGATTTCTTGTACTTTGTTGCTTAAATCTGTGTCATGTCCCACTGGCGCCCCGTCAGTCACAAGCAAGCAGATCTATGATAAGATAAGAACTTAAATTACACACAGAGCTAATTGCAAAATTATAGCTATGGTATATAATTCATAAATGCCCACTTACCTTTTGCATGTCTAGTTTGAGCTTATCAAAAAAGGCTTGAAGGTTTTGAAATATAACTTCTCCTGTGGTGTGACCTTCCTAAGGAATTAATGCAAGGAGATCCTCCCGAAAGCAAACGCCGTCGTGAAATCGAACATAAACACACTTCTGGGCTACGTCTGTTGCATCAGTAGACTCATTGACAACAATCGACATAAATGCAGTTTTTCTAGGACTTTCCAAAAGTTTTTCATGCATGTCATTTGCAAGTAAATACACTCGCCGAAGCGTTGTTTTGTCAGACAGTGAGACTTTTTTGATTGCAGAGGCTACGCTGTCCTTAACTTTTTTGTCCGCAACAACTTCGTCAACAACGGCTAACAAACAGTCTTTAATTGTCTCTGATTCGATGAATGGCCTTTTCTTTCATGTCAATATCCAAGCCATGCAAAGTGATGCGATCCTTTGTTGGAAGGAGCAGAGATATCGATCAAATCTCCGCCGCCTTTCTTCAGATCCCTCCGGATAGTTTTGGCTAAAAGCAGCATGTTTCGTTGTGTGATGCCTCCTCAAATTGAATTCTTTCACCACTGCGATTGATAAATTGCAGATTAAGCACACGGGTCTAACGCTTGATGCTGTTGGCAAAATAAAAAAATACTTTTCAGTCCATTCTCTTAAAAACTTACGATTTTCTGTATCAACTTTACGGCACTTGTTTTGGACAGCGCCATTTTCTCAAACACAGAGCAGCGTGCTGTGTGCGTGTGCTGCTGTGTGAGCTTGCGTCAGTGAGTTTGAGCCAAACAAAGAGCACGCAAGGGAAAGCCTGCGCCAGGCAGCAGGCGCTGCTCTTTCAGTGACAGATCATGAGAGTTTCGTCGCAGCCGAGTTGTTCTGCATTTAAAAAAAAAGTGCTCTGCATTAATTAAGTGCTATTTTCCTCCGCGGGCCAGATAAAAACCAACAAGGGCCAGATTTGCACGGGGGCCGCTAGTTGAATAGGCCTGGTGTAAGCATTTGGGACATTAAAAATATTACAAAGTTTATGTTGTGAAACTAGAGAAATCCCTTCAAAATGAGACTTTTGTTAAAGCTGTAGGTGCCGTGTCAAGAGGGCACGAGCAGTTTGAAGTGACAAAAAATGCGATGATGAACTATGGGGAAAGTTTTCTTAGGCCCAACCGCTACAGTTCAGCAGAGTGGCCACTATCACCACTTGCAGGAGGAGAAAGGGGTTGGAATTTAATCTAGATCTAAAAATACATCTATGTTATTCTCAGCACAGAGGGCAAAATCAAAGTCTCTGGGAACAGCTTGGACAACAAATACATGATGTACATCTCATAAGTTGTCTGTCGATCTTTATTTTAAATGTTGGCTTAACTATGAACACAAAAGGCTGATGAAGTAATGGTTCTTTCTATACAAAGGGACATTTTGCGGCCCAATGTTTTCATTGAATATATTACATTGGTAATTTACTTTAAAAATATTTTATACGTCATTGAAAAACTATTTTTTCTTTGAAAAACTTAACATGCAACTTAAAGCTTTTATGATTCTGATATTTTTACATAAAATACTTTGTGCAAAAGTCAGAACAAATTAGTTAGTTTTTATTTTAACATCTGTTAAGATAAAATGGCACCAACAACTGCAGCAGAAAGACAAAGGCAATATGGAGCACATATTAAAGCAAAGCCAGATAGACGGGAAAAATACCCACAGAGTGAATGTCAGAGATGGGAAGGGCTCGGCCGAAACAAGTCGGAATAAGATCCGGGAACTCTCGGGGGGCATTCCGGCAACAGTTTTGACTGCTCCAGAAACGCATTTAAAGTCTGTAAGCTTTTGTGTCTTTCTTCTCCTGTCTTTCATTAACAAACTGTATTCAGGCTTATTTATGGTAAAAACAGGAAGAAGAACTGCTGAATGAGTCGAGTTCAGGTGAACTTGAAGATTTGAAGTTGAAGATGACGGGACTGAGGATAGATTTTACAGACAAAACAAGTTCTCTCAGAAGTTCAAATGAGGAACTAATCTCACACAACGAAGACAAAACGAAAGCCAAAAAACTCTCAAATGAAATCGAGAAGCTCACTGATAAGGTTGATGAACAAGAAAACAGGAGTTGGCGATCCAACTTATGGGTTGTGGGTCTTCCTTGAAGGTGCAGAGGGCTCCGATCTGTGTGGTTACATGGAAAGATGGCTCCCTGAACACCTTTTGTAATTGAGCGGTGTCATCAACTTCCAAATAACTCCAGCAACGTTGGTGGAGGGAGGCCTCGTCCGATCATTTTGAAGTTTTTAAACGTAAGAGACAGTTCTAATCCAGAATGCTGCCAGGAATAAAGGAAAAGTCCTCTACGAAGCACAACACAGGAAGTGTTTTGTGTCATTTGAAGTCCATAAGCAACAACAACGCTACAATGAGGTTAAGAAGAAACTTGGGGCATTCGCTACGGAATAATATATCAAGCTCGTCTTAGACACCTGCAATGGTCGCGCCTACACGTTGGATTCACTCGAACAGGTCGAGTGCTTCAAAAAGGAGATGGAAGAAAAATAACAAGTCACTTAGAGATGAGTAGAAAGATGCTTGTCTTTACAAGGTCTACAGTATAAAAATAATACTATGTCATCTGGTGGTTAAACTCTGACACAACAATTTAACTTATCTGATGTTACTAACTTTTCACATTGTCAAGAATTGCTGAATTAGGCGGACAAAGTTTTTCTCATAAAAAAGTAAAAATAAATAAGCAGACAAAAAACAACAACAGAAAAACTTATCACTATATTTAAGATAGGCCAGTAATTCTGATTTTCTTTTTTTTTTCTTTAACTACAACTAAGTCCACCAAGACATTTTTTCCCCTTTCTTTCTTTCTCTCTCTCTATTGCTTTTTCAGTTTCAGTGGGTCAAAGAGGATCTAATAAATGAGAGTGGCGTTATGAAATCCATTTGCATAGACGTGCTTAGAGATGGTTGGTGGGTGCATTTTTGTGGTGTATTTTGGGGAAAATTATTTTAATTATATTTTTTAATATGAGCCTCATATATATATATATATATATATATATATATATATATATATATATATATATATTATATATATATATATATATATATATATATATAAATAAATATATATATATATATATATATAAATAAATAAATATATATATATATATAAATAAATATAAATATATATATATATATATATATATATATATATATATATATATATATATATATATATATATAAAATATATATATATATATATATATATATATCAGCGTATTTTCTTATCAAGCTCACATGGAGGGAGCAAAAAAGCTGGACTGCTATACCAATATTAGAAAATGTGAAGCCTATGTGGCACCCAGGTCAACCAAAAAAGATGTCTCGCTCCACCTCTTTAAAATGAACCAATGCCTCAAGCTGAACTTCATCAAACAACCAGTCAAGCTTCTGAAGACTCAACCTCTGTCGTCTCTACCATTATAGAGGATACACCAGTTTAGTTGCAGAGAATGTAACTGTGGCCATGGAAATAGCTAATAGCTGAGTGAGACCAATTCAAAAATAGCCTTGCGACAATTAACAACTGAAGCCCATTTTTTTGTGTGCCTGCTTAAACTTTGTCAGAACTCTGGCCAAACCATGGAGCTTCATCCAGCCACATTAAGCTGATATTTGGCTAGATCTGCTGTTCCCAAAAGTTACGTTTCAGACAGGGACTGCATTTTTCAGACCACTCCACCATTGTTGAAAGCAACATTTCCACGTTTGACTTTAAAGAGCCACTAAACACCAAAATCACTTTTTTTAGCTGATTAGCTGTGTAAATGGGTCTAAATTAGAATTATATACAAATCCCTGGCCTTATTTTGTAATTTTAGTGCATATTTGTGAAAATTCTGACTTTTAGGTCCAAAGCTATGTCTGCAATGGCCTCTACGGATTCAACTGTAGCCATTACATTTGAATTTCGCGGTTGGTTCTAAGGACGTTGGTGATTCACTGGCGTAGAAGAAACGTCACGATTCAGGCGCTGTAGAACCCGCCCCCCGTGTGACTGACAGTTGAGACTGTGAGGGGGAGAGCAGGCGGAGAGGTGAGAGAGGAGCGGCGTACGCTAGCTGTTTTTAGCATCTTAGCAACGGCTTTGCTTCGCTCGGACTAGCTGTTTTGTTTCCTCTGCGCTGCTGCTGTTTGAATTTTATCTTGTCTGGTTTTTAAGTCAACTGCAAATAACGCTTGTAGGCAGCATTATCATATTCTCTACAGGCAAATGTTATATGCTAGAATAGTAGTTTAGTTAGTTGCGTAATACCAATTTGTGAATGTGTTCTGACCTACCTGATCAGCGTACATATTTGTAAGAATATAAAATGAGCCATATACTGTGCATCATAACAAATGCAAGTTTTTGTCATTTATGTTTTTGAAATTTACTGACTTTCAATTACGTCATGGCCTATATGTGTCTATGCCTTTAGCTCAATACATAGGCTATCTATAACTTTAATGCTATGTGCACAAAGTCTTGGATCTTGAAACTTACTACACGACAAGAGTGTCAGCTGTTGATTTAAAAATATCATTTCTATGTCAAAAATACTTGCACTCTCTTTAAAATGCACCAGCTATCATCTTCTGTTGTCTTTCAAAAACGTTGTGACTGGCTCGGACTAGCTAGCATGGGTTGCCCATGTGTCAAAAAAGTTTTCAGCTGGCATAATTGACGGAAGTGAGACGAGTTCGATGATCCTGATCAACGTGCTTACATGAAATACAACAATTTCGGAGGTAAGCTAAGTGTATTGTGGTTTTTCAAAATAACGTTAGGAATATCATATCTCCAGGCAAATGTTATATGCAGTGTAGTTGTTATTGCGAATACCAAATGTTTTGAGAAGCGTATGGCATATTTTAAATATAAAATGCCTTACTTGCACATAACGTTATGTGATTATGATTTCAAACGTCATGACACCATCTACTGGAATAATTATGCTATGCCATCTTGATCTAAAAGAAATGTACTTATTATAATTATTTACTTATCTCTTCAGCTATCATTTACATTGCTTTACAGTTAGCTACATGTTTGTTGTGGGTGTGAGCAAAATGGTCCAGCGGAGCTACTGCTTTGTAGAACTACGCATGTTTTCAATACTTCTGTATTCGTGTGGGTTCGAAAGTGTCACTGGATAGCACCGTACAGGCATTTTGTATAAACATATAAGGCTCTTGTAAAATAAGCAGAATATGACACTGCACAATTAGAGGCTAAATAAAATGAAAAGATGGATATTATTTGCATGCAAACGTTTGTTATTGTTGTACTTTTATTGGTGAAACGAGCAAAAATAAGATGCAGTAACATTGCCACCCCTAGGCTATTTGACGTACTGAGGGATCTTACATTTTTCCAAATTGTAAGGTCTTTTTAAGTTAAACAAATTATATTTATTTAAAGTGTACAGTTATAGGATTGTATTTCCGAATAACCTTGCTGCTACTGACTGTCGTATTTATCATAAAGATCAATGACATGACAACCATATACCATACAATACATTTTACGGCAGTCACGACACCTCCTTCACGGTTGCCGTAGTCAAGTTTCTGAGCTACTATATAAAGAGCGCACTTGAGCGCGCACCTTTGTAGCGAGTTGGAGTTGGATTTGTGAGCATTTTGAGCGTCTTTACAGCGATTTAGGTTATCCTTTTATTAGCGTAGTACTTTAGTTAGCGTAGATTTCTTAGATTAGTTTCATTGGATTTAGTGTAGTTTAGTTTGTGTTAGTTTAGAGATAGCATTTAGTCATTAGGTTAGCATCAGGGCTTTTGTATAGGTTAGCTTTAGTGTAGTTTTCCTGTTGTGTGTACATTGTGTTGTCTGTTTTGTTGTGGATTGTTGATTGTTAGAATGGGAGGGAAGAGAAAGTGTACAGTGGCCAAAGTATTGCAGGTATACATAGTTTTCCTGTAGACTTTCAGATTAGGCGGGAGTGGTTGCGCGGGGCATGGCGGAGGACCGTGAACCCTCAGCTCGTGCTGGAGTTTGCGACCTACATTTTACGCGCGAGTCCTTCTCCAACTAGACGGAGGTTGAGCTGGGCTTTGCCAAGTATCGGCGTCTGGAGAACTGAGCAGTACCCACCCTTGCTCTTCCACGAACGAGGCCTCTGACACAGCAGCCTACTGTTCACGGAGGTCTCCGCAGTTTAGAAGTTTGCGCCAAATTTGTATCTAATTAGACACAATGAAGATGAACGTAGTGTTAATTTGTTGTCATCCGTATATGTAGCCTTGTTGCGTGTGAGCGCGCGTCTGTCCTTTGACCTTTGCGTAAGTTTTATAAGAGCGGTGCATTAAAATATTATTTTATGTGTGTGTTTTCAGCCTAAAGGGACCCGAGAAATTGGTTGCCAGACGGATCCCGTACTGACAAAGTATGCATGTTTCCAGGCCAACTTGAAGCCTCCAAGGAGAAGTAAAGGTTTGTGTTTTATACACTTGACAACTCACGGTTCTCCTAAGTTTATTTACTTAGCAGGGCTGGTTAGGTCATGTAAATGTGTGCTGTATAAAAAAAATATAGGCCTAAATAATGCTGGTTTATAATTAGTAGTTGTAATTGATGACTTTTAATGCAATTTAAAGCAGTTAAACTGCATTAAATATCTTTCAAGAATAATTTAGAACATTTATCACATAAAACCAAAGTTCTCAAATGAAAATGTATTATGACTGTTATCAGGAGGACTTTTGAAAGGTGTCCCATTTGCACGCGACACTGTGTCATTAACACAGTTACAGTTGGCACTCTCCTGCGTGTGAAACAACAATGCAGCCACTGTGAGCACTCCAAAGAATGGGACAGTCAACAGATGTTGTTGTCCAACATTCCTGCTGGAAACCTTCAGCTATGTGCTGCAGTCCTTTTCACGGGATCTTCTTTTGCTCAAATTTCAAAGGTATATGGTGGTTCATTTTTTTATTTTTTTTATATTTTAATTTTTTATTAAAATACATTTCATATTCTTGTCCTATTCAAAGTTCTTGGAGGCTTTTAACATCCAGGGAGTCTCTGAGCAATGCTTTTATAAGCATCAAGCTAGGCTTCTCATTCCGACAATTAATTGGCAGTGGAAGCTTGAGCAGAACAATTTGATAACGGAGGCAATTTCTGATGGGGCTGTGACACTGGGTGGAGACATGCGAGCTGACTCACCAGGTAATGCCCCCTCCCCCAAGTAATATATAGGTAATTTTTTCATTCTGCTGGTTTACATTTATTTGTCATTCTTCAGGACATTGTGCAAAATATGGGAGCTACACAATGATGAATCTCAAAACTAACCAAATTCTTGACATTTAGCTAGTTCAGGTAAACTACACATTCTTATGTTTTTTGTGCTTTGTGCATTGTTAATTTTTTATTTTGATTTGCAGAGTAATGAAGTTGGAAACAGTGTGAGGATGGAGAAGGAGGGTTTTGCTCGGAGCCTTTTGAGTCTACAACAAAGGGGGCTAAATGTAAAAGAAGTAGTGACTGACCGACACACCGGAGTCCAAAAATATCTCCGGGAGGAACACAAAGGCATCACTCATTACTTTGACCCTTGGTATATGGGAAAGGGTATGTGTAATTTGTATTTTTTTTGTTTTCATATTGTATTTTTAAATGCTTTTCATTTTGTGTTGAAAGGAATTGGTAAAAAGATCGATGTTTTGACCAAGTTGAAGGGAATGAAGGATGTTGGAATGTGGAGAAAGAGCCTAGTCAACCACTTGTACTGGTCAGCAACAACCTCTGCATCAGGGGAAGAAGTGGTAGCCAAATGGACCTCAGTGGCAAACCACATTCAAAATGTGCACATGCACGACAATGCGCTCTTCCCCTGCTGTCTGCATGAGCCTCTGGTGGGTGAAAAGGAAAGGCAGTGGCTCAAACCAAGTAAGTATTCCATGCTGTTTAAAATGTATTCATGTAATTAATAATTGGTATTTAATGTTTCAAAATGTATGACAATTTTAGGCACAGGACCTTGTGAAAAAGTGTGTGCCATTTTACTGGCACCTCATTTTGTGAAGGACGTACACAAATAAGTCCCCATTTTCATACGTCATCCTTAGAGGCCTTTCATAGCCTGATTTTGAAGTTTGCACCAAAGAGCCTGGTGTTTTCATTCAAGGGGATGCTGGCAAGGTAATGTGAAAATAAACTTAAACTTTTAAATTTTGAATGTTTTTCAGAGCAGTCTAAATGTTTTGTTTTGCAGACTGCAACTTGCAGCATTACATTACAATGAAAATGCCATCAGGGCACAAGCTGCCACAGCCTCCGGAGAGCTGAGGTGGTCCATCAAGTACCCAAAGTACAAGCATGGCGATTACACCGTGAGGGCACTCAAGACCACTCCCACTTCAGGTAAGTCATGCAATTCTCAAAACGTGTTGGAAAAAACGTATTCTTATATTATTTATTAATATTTACAAAGGATACGTTGATACACTGATGGGACTGCTGTTCGAGGATGTGGTGGGCAATCCTCAACAGTATCAGGACTTCTCTGAGGAGACGCCTGTGCCTGAACACTTATGTGCTCAATTTGTGAGGCCTGACAAAAAAGAGGCTGTGATGAGGCACAGGTCCAGATTTTTTAAGAGCACTTGACGTAAATTTAGCTTTGCCAACACACTGATGTAAAAATAAGTAGAACTTTGATTATAAATAAATAAACAGTATTTAATTTACTATGTGGAAAAGCTTTGCAGACAGTGTAGTGGGTGTCAATGTCTAGTATATATGTCATACAAATTGATGTTTCTTTTTTTATGTACCGGTATTTGACTTTCATAATTTCTGAACGAACTTAGCCATGGATAGCTCAAACAAGAACTGTGCAACAAGAGATGGAATAAACGTTCCAGACGTTTGTATGCTACACAAAAGGTATACTGGTGGGTAAAATTAAAAACACAAAATAACCATTTGCTAAGATACCTAATTTAATTATTGACTATTGCAGTGATGCATGTTAAAGGAAATAACAGATTCAGGTCCACTCTGTTGTGTCCGATGGAAAATGCAGGACATCACTGACTAAATTATGAAGGTAGACTTTTGCAATGTTTTTGTGTGTGTGTTTATAAAGTTTTGAGTTTTTTGATTGTTTAACAAATAATTCAATGCAAATTCATTTTGTTTTATTTGAAAGGAACATATGTGGCATAACCATTTCTCTTATTTCAGTTCTGCGTGTTAAAGAAAACAGTTCTGATCCGTTCTGTTGTGTTTGAAAAAGCAGGAGGAGATCAATGACAAACAGTAAATATACATTTTGTTTTTTACCTGCTCTGAAAACAATTGGTTTATTCAAAACAGATTGAGATCCTATAAACTTGAGTGTTGGAGAGGAATATGTATAAGTCATGACTATGACTTGAGTCACTATTTTGATGACTTGACCTAATAAAATGGACAAAGATCTGGACTTGAACGTCAGTGACTCAAAACCTGACTTGGACTTAAAAGTCAATAACTTGAATAAACTTGATATTTTTCCTCATACCCTCTGTTATGTCATAACTATATTCTTTTTAACTTTAATTGTATGGTTACTTTGTTAAGGGACCAACCTACCTCATTTTTAATTTTTTCTCTTTTTGTTACAGGAATTAGAATAAAGTTTTTGGTCATCAAAATGCATAATGCTTCATTTAAAAGAAGAACTTGCACCAATTTCTCACAATTATCAATACTGCAAATTTGTGTTACAAACATCTGACAAAGGTCACAGTTTCTTCATGAGTTTCACCAGCATGTAATTGCTGTACAAGGACCGCTGGTAGCATTTTTAGATGTAAAAGATTTTAATTTTCTAAAAGATGAGGATATCAGATGGGCTCGTGTCAGTGACACAATACAGTATTATATTTATATGTTATTATATTTAAATGATTATATTTGACAAAGGTGTGCAAAGTCACTGCTTTGCAAGTCGCTAGTAATTCTCAAGTTTTTAGCCTCAAGTCAAAGTGAGTCCCTTGTCAAATAGAGACAATTGCACTGGTGGGTCACTATTTTTGTAAGTTTATTCCAAGTTCACAGATTTTAGGTTCAAGTCTTTGTCAAAATGTCAAATACATTTTTGTTTTCTACACTTTCTTTGAGTTGGGTCCTATTTTGTTAGATTGTAAGAATAGAGAGTTAAGTTTGACTTGAGTCCAAGTCACTGATTGCAAGTCCATTTCATTATGTGTGCATCTGATCGACTAAATCTCACGCATTTCTGTTCGAGTGTACATTTACATTATAATAGCATTTGTTTTCTGTTGTCTTTTTGCATCTATTATTGGTTTTAGAAATATATTGCAAATATGCTAAGACCGCATCAATAGAATCATTTTAGAGGATAGTCCTCAATTTTTGAGAATGCAGATATTTGAATAGGAATATTATTAAAACAATGACACATACTCTTGTCGAAATTATTTTGTCAATGTTAGAAAATATTAAAATATATATATATATATATATATATACTGTATATATACACTATATGCATATTCGCTCTCACCAGCTTTTATGTTAGGCCAACATGTTTGTATGTGAGTAATGCTATATGTTATTCAACATGGTGTGTCCCTGTGTAGGGCTGGTTGTGGGTGCAAATGTAATTGTCATGTAAGAATGAATAGATATGCTACAAAAATTATCAAAGTTTTATTAAAATAAATATGCTGCAGATAAAATTTAAACAGATGCAAATCAAGGGGTGGGAGGAACCCTCTATATTCCCATCTTCTGGATATTCCTGCCTGATGCGGGCACTACACAGGATGGGATGACAACCCGCACATGTTGTCCCAGATAACCCCAGCACCATCGGACAAAATTTCGATAGGCTAGGTGTCTGTAACAGCTGAAATGGATATGTTGTAATAATTTTTTATCATTTTTTTTTTATTATTTTTTGGCATAAGAACATAAAAACATTTCTGAAATTAACCTGTTTATAATTGTCTCTTGCATCTCTCCAAAAAGCTGCACATAGGTGGCATAGACTGCCTGCAGCACATAGGGGTTTAGAGCCACAGGCTCAAACCCAGGGTGTGCTGTAATGCAGGCCATTCCCCCGACCTGCTCACATCTGCGCACTACCTACAACACAAGAGGGTAATTTTGTTTATTAATCTATAATTGTAGTGTTAATATCTATATAATGTGTATTCAATTTTGATTCATGGTTACTCTAAAATCCTAGATCTTATAACGTTACTTCACACCTTGGGTGTCTCCCTACAGCAGATGTTCTCAACCGGAGAGAGTGAGCTGCAGTGACCGCAGGTGCACCTGAGGATGCAAAAATCATATTAGCGTAAACGAATACAATACAGCCAGTACAAAAAAGTGGATATTGAATGCACTGTTTGTTGATTTTGATATATATTTTTTTTATTATTTGATATACGTTTTCACTGACCACTCCGACACTGCTCCGGTTCTTGCGCCTGCTATCTCGGGCTCAGCAGCTTCAGCACCACCGGTTGCTCCGAGCTCGGACATTTCCTGAGCCAGCAGCTCAAATTGGTAAGGGAGAGGGTTTAGCTCAGAATCATCGGCTGCATCAGGTGACACCGGTGGAGAAAAATCTTCCACGTCAAAGCTATGCTCTGTAGCAATGCTATTTTCGCTATCGCTCTCCATGGCTAAATGTTATGAATCTGATACATGCGATTGTTGTGGACGTACAGCTAGCTAGCTGTCAAGTGTAACCACGCCCCTTCACCCGCAGATCAGCACCCCCATCTCCCAAACTCACCCGGCCCCGCCCTCTTGGATCCATTTTTCAAATTTGGCTCATGGGCGGAGAACACTCTATTCTGGCCGTTTAGTGGCTCTTTAATTATTGATTGTTTTGAAATCCGAATTGAGCACCCTAACCTCCCGCAAGCAAGGTAAATTGTTTGCTTTAATGCATGTATTTGTGTGGGGGGGGTGTAGTTTGTGCATGTGTTGGAAATGGGTATATAATAATTAAATTGTTGATTTTTTGTTGCAACAGAGCAAAATGTTATTCCAACTACAAGAAATGGATGACTAAAATACTTCATCTTGTGCAGCCCTGCTGGAAGCGGAAGAGTCTCAAATGTGAAAATAGTCCTAGAGATCAGGTAATACCATCTTGACAATTTGTCAAATTTATTTTTATTATGTGTATCTATCTATCTATCTATCTATCTATCTATCTATCTATCTATCTATCTATCTATCTATCTATCTATCTTATCTATCTATCTATCTATCTATCATCTATACTGTATACCAAGACTGTGTCCCACCAACATGGGGTAGCCGGGTGACTGGTGCATATCCCAGTGACTTTAGGCCTTAGGCAGGAACACCCTGGACGGTGGCCAACTCATCGCAGGGTTAAACAGACAACCATTCACTCTCTCATTCATTCACTAAGAGAAATTTTGCAGTGATGCCCAATTAACCTAAACATGCATGTTTTTGGCAGGGGAGGAAACCGGAGTACCCAGAGAAAACCCACGGTGACACGGGAGAACATACAAACTCCACCCAGAGAGATCATGAGATGTTCATATGGTCCGACCCGGGTGTCGAACCCATGACCTTCTTGTTGGGAAGCCAGAGCTCTAACCACTTGGCTACCGTGCACAAAAGATAAAAAAAAAGACAATTAGGGACTTGTCGCCTATCTGTCACAATGGTTTGTTTTCACCCCAAAAGGGGGCATGACTGTACCGCAACCCTAAAAGAACCTGGATGCTGCAAGTGATTTATCTTTTTCAAAACAGCGTCAAGGGGCTTTTATGTAACCTGACCCTCTCTAGATGGATGTGTTGAAGTCCTCTCTGAGTTGTCACTATATCCATCTGGAAGTTTACTAGTTGAAGGCTCAAACCAACCGGGCTGCTGGAAGGCCAGATGGTTTATCTCGTGTTTGTGAATTCACAAATATCGTGAGATAAACCATCTGGCTGGCCAGGTTATCTTTTATGGATATTTGTTGTTATTTTGTGACTCGTTTGGATTGAAAGCAGAGACAGCAGCAGGAGTGTCACGTGTGTTTGGAGGGTCGCGTGTGCTTGGAGCGTCGCGTGTGTTCAGAGCGCTGCGAGTGTTCGGAGCGACATGTGTGTTCGGTGCGCCGTGTGTGTTTGGAGTGTACGGAGCGATGAAGAGGTGAGAACCAGCGAGGATACAAATGTCTGCTTTTTCTCGTAAATGCAACTATTTTAATGTGTATTTTGGCATCACGTCTGATGTACAAGACCGGTGTCTGCGGTGTAAAGTCTGTGCTGCGTTGTTGTGGTAACTGACTTGTCGAGAGACAGATACTGATGCGATGGCAGTGCGCTGAGGTGCAGGAAAAGCGCATGTTGTCAGCAAACTACAAGAGTTTATCACTGTACGAAAACAAAAGTTCTGGCTAAATCAACATTTGTGAATGAAAAAAAATGGTGTGAAAAACGCTGATTCAAGCTTCAGGAGTCTGTCAGATTGGTTCATACCTGATTAAAACACCTAGCCTTGTTTCATTGTTTAATTCAAAGAAGTTTCCCCACGTTATCAAACGGAGAGGAGCTCTTTCTGCATAATGCATACGCAGTAGGGAGGAAAGTGACACTGACCAAAATCCTTTTGAATTATGGATATTAGGACTGCAAGGCCTTGTTCTCTCTGCAAAGAAATCATTTTCAACAGAAATATTTTATAGAGCTTCTTCATTTACTGTAATCACAGCCACTCAAAACCTAGAAGAACACCTTAAACAATTGCAAAGTGCAAATCTTCTTGAAAGGTGTGTCCTCTTTAGAAGGCATTTCTCCTCTCGCTGCCTTCTACCTCCGTCACGGTCCCCAGCCAGATGGAGCCATTTTGTTCAAAAACATCTCGATCTCCTGGTTGGTGGCCTGCACTGATTTTTATTTTGATCTGTGCTTTTGTTGGTGGGAAACAAAAAGGACAAAGTATTACAAATATTTTTGAACTTACAGTGACACATGTAACACTTTAGAGTTGAAAAGTTATGTACACCATTCATTAGAAAAGTTTAAACCATTTCAGACAGGGACAGTGCATATCAATGAACACATATAAATGTAAATATGGCGGATTGTAGCCAAAAGCTGTAGTCCCTAAACAGGTTGATGGCACCAATTGAAAGATCAAACATAAATTAAAAAGACAGACAGTATACATTGAAATCATAATAACACAGAGCAGGACGGGAGCAATTTCATAACATATTACAAATAAATCCAGGATAAAATCAAAATTATCATTTCAAACACAAATTATTAGGCTATGTGTAGAGGCTGGCCAAAAAGTTTAGAGTGACCACAAGGACTGATTCTTCTCAGAGCAGAACAAGTGTGTAACTTTTAGAATGAAGAAATAAAGAAAACCGGCCCTTGTGAATGCAAAGCTCGGTCAGTGTTTCATTTGTACATCAGCCAGTCAGAACTAAACGTGACTTAGTACCGAAACCCGACCAAATCCCCGCAGGTTGAACTGAGATAAGGCGCATGGTCAAGCTGAACAAGAGCTGGAATATGAAGGCTCCGGTGACGTAGAGGTGTGGTTGGAGTGCGATGGGGGCGTGGACCTACTCACAAAACTCTATTAACAAAGTCAATACCGATCGACGCGCTCCATAAAACCTTGCTGATGTAGTGGTGGTAAACATATCACATGTATTCCAAATGAAGTTATAACAACACAGCAGGAGCATATTAGGCTTGTTTAAACAACAAAATCTCTGGCTGGATTGAGTAGGCAGATGATGCTGATGGGAGGAGAGAAGTCTGAAGTCAACTTGGACGCTGCTCAGGCACGAGTCACGAAGAAAGAGCAGATCTCTCGTTTGTTCAAAAAGTTGCACTGAATCAACTTATATCTACACTTAATGAAAGCTCCTGTTTCACTCACACATCACCGCTGATAGGCTGAACATAGGCTTGGGCTCTGTGAGAAAATGACTGTCAGCGAATAATAATCCCATATTAAGTGATAGGACAAGTGAAGCTTTATGAACCAATAAGGCCTCACAGTCAAACTCTGCCCAAAGCCTCAACAAAGTAAAGCTTCAAAATACCGCCCACACCTGAAGAGACCAATGTATCACAAAGTATATAACATTTATTTGAATTTTATCTTCTTTTAATGTTTTTTGTACTTTTGACATTATTTATAGTATCAAGGATATTTTTTTATAGTAAATTGGGTAGCACTTTAAAAGACCTCCACGGTACCTACCAGTTAAGTACCATGTCAGTTACTAGTAACTAACAGTGACACTTACTAGTACTTACTCTGGTACTTACTGTGTACTTACACTGGTACCTAGAGTGGTACTTGTACCAGCAGTTACTGGTACATACCAGTGGTAGTTACTGTGGTACTTACTGTGGTACTTACACTGGTACCTACAGTGGTACTTTGAGTGGTACTTGTACAGCAGTTTCTGGTACATACCACTGGTAGTAACTGGTACTTACTGTGGTACTTACACTGGTACCTACAGTGGTACTTTGAGTGGTACTTCTACCAGAAGTTACTAGTAAATACCACTGGTAGTTACTGGTACTTACTGTGGTACTTGCACTGGTACCTACAGTGGTACTTTGAGTGGTACTTGTACCAGCAGTTACTGGTACATACCACTGGTAGTAACTGGTACTTACTGTGGTACTTACTGTGGTACTTACACTGGTACCTACAGTGGTACTTTTACCACCACTATTGGCATGCTGGTATGGTCGTAGCCATACCAGCATGCCAAAGCCTGATCCCGTCAGATCTCAGAAGCTAAGCAGGGTTGGGCCTCGGCAGTACTCGGATGGGAGACCACAGAAGAACCTCAGGTGCCACAGTGGGGCAACTTCAGTGGTACTTACTACAGTAGTTGACAGTCAACTACTGTAGTAAGTACCACTGAAGTACCAGTATGTGTCACTTTAGAACAGGTCCCGTTGTTACTAGTACTTAACTGTCAACTACTGTAGTAAGTACCACTGAAGTACCAGTATGTGTCACTTTAGAACAGGTCCCGTTGTTACTAGTACTTAACTGTCAACTACTGTAGTAAGTACCACTCAAGTACCAGTATGTGTCACTTTAGAACAGGTCCCGTTGTTACTAGTACTTAACTGTCAACTACTGTAGTAAGTACCACTCAAGTACCAGTATGTGTCACTTTAGAACAGGTCCCGTTGTTACCAGTAGTTAACTGTCAACTACTGTAGTAAGTACCACTCAAGTACCAGTATGTGTCACTTTAGAACAGGTCCGTTGTTACTAGTAGTTGACTGTCAACTACAGTAGTAAGTACCACTCAAGTACCAGTATTGTCACTTAGAACAGTCCCGTTTTATAGTAGTTGACTGTCAACTACAGTAGTAAGTACCACTCAAGTACCAGTATGTGTCACTTTAGAACAGGTCCCGTTGTTACTAGTAGTTGACTGTCAACTACTGTAGTAGTAGTACCACTCAAGCACAGTATGTTCACTTTAGAACAGGTCCCGTTGTTACCATAGTTAACTGTCAACTACTGTAATAAGTACCATTGTAGTACCACTATTTACCATTATGTATCATGGTATTTATCAATAAATGTTGGAATTAAGCTAAGATTGTTGTAAATTGTTTTCTGTTGTTTTGTTTACTGAAACAAATAATTACTTTGGTATTTGTCAGTACTCAATATTGTTGTGACATAAATAAAGACAGTGGTGCTTTTTTAACACTTGCATTTTATTGTTATTCATAATTTATTAGCTCTACTTTTTTAATTTAGTACCAATAATACCACCACTGAAACATATGTGTGTGCCACAAATTATTAAAAGTGGTAAGTGTACTAATAGTTGCCACTGTAAGTACCAGTCACTGCTGACACAAGTACCACCTTAAGTACCAGTGTAAGTACTACAGTAAGTACCACAGTAAGTACCAGTAACTATCAGTGTTATGTACCAGTAACTGCTGGTACAAGTACCACTATAGGTACCAGTGTAAGTACCAGTGTAAGTACCGCAGTAAGTACCACAGTAACTACCAGTGGTATGTACCAGTAACTGCTGGTACAAGTACCACTCAAAGTACCACTGTAGGTACCAGTGTAAGTACCAGTGTATGTACCACAGTAAGTACCAGTAACTACCAGTGGTATGTACCAGTAACTGCTGTTGCAAGTACCACTGTAGGTACCAGTGTAAGTACCAGTGTAAATACCACAGTAAGTACCAGTGGTATTTTACTGGTACAAGTACCACTCAAAGTACCACTCTAGGTACCAGTGTAAGTACCACAGTAAGTACCAGAGTAAGTACTAGTAAGTGTGACTGTTAATTACTAGTAACTGACATGGTACTTAACTGGTAGGTACCGTGGAGGTCTTTTAAAGTGCTACCGTAATTTGTGCTCACATAGCCAGCATTTTAGTTGAGTTTATTCATTTTTCAGAATTGAAGCTTACGTGATTTTTTCAGTAGCAATACTCCCACTTGCCCTCCACTTAGCCAATACCAGAAGAAGTATAGAAAGTTAAACCAAGCTATTGTGCTTAAATGACAGACAAGACTATCTTTAGAATGATGCCAAATAGTGGTGTAATGGTATAAAGGTCGTAGTGAATCGTTTCGGTACAGCACGTTCGGTTCGGTGCGCGTTCGTACTGTTTCAATACCATTTTTTATGTAAATGTGCACTGTTAGATTTTTTATTGTATTTTTGCGGTAACTTACTGGCAACAAAATGCCACTAAGTTACCGTAAGAACATTGCGGTAACTTACTGGCATTTTGTTGCCAGTAATTTACTGTAGTAAATAATTGGGGTAAATCATTTTAAATTTGATTGCTTACAGTCATGGCACCATATATTGCAGCACCATATACTTACAGTACTTACTTACAGTATATGGTGCTGCAGGGGATACCATACTTAGTAACAACAGTTTGCAATTTTATCTACGAAAATAAGACTTAACCGCATTTTTTAAAGCAACAACAGTACCATATAATTCTGTAATAAAGAGGCCTGACCAAAAATGTATGGCATCCACACAGCTTACCAAAAAAGAAAAAGAAATAAAGATAAAAAAAAGTCAGACTACAGTTAAGAGATTGTTTTTTTTTTGCATTTGTTTTAATGAAAAGATAAGAAGTCATGTCACCACAAAATGTCAACTGTTTTTTACAAAATGTTGAAATATGTTTGTTTGAAATATAAAGCCACACAGAAAGTGTGCAACAAATATTATAACAATGTCACAACAACAATAAAAACTCAAAATTAAGCGTTCCCAAAAATTCTCCCTGAAAAGGTTTTTAACGTGAACAAGGATTTCTAATTTACAACTCCATTCAGACTATTTTAAGATAAACCTGTTTGACGTTGGAATTTTTTTAATCATTGCCATTGTTTTTGAAGCTACAGTCTACATTCTAAATTTTTGGCTAAACTTTAATTAGATCTATATTTTAAAAAGAAAATCTACTTACAATTTTGCTACGCCCATTATGGCATTTACAAATATGCTCTCTAATAATAATAATAATAATAATAATAATAATAATAATAATAATATAATAATAATACATTTTATTTTTATAGCGCTTTTCAAGACACTCAAAGACACTTTACAGACAAAGGCAGATAAATATACACTAAATAAAACAGCCACTATAACTAAAACATTGATCAAACATTAAAAGCAGATTTGAACAGATGGGTCTTCAGATTTTTCCTGCAGTCTCTGAGTTGTTGAGGTAGCATGTTCCATAGGGTGGGGCAGCGATGGAGAAGGCTCTGTCGCCCCAGGTTCGGAGTTTGGTCCTGCAGGGAGGAGAAGGCGGTTGGAGTCTGAGGAGCGGAGGGAGCGTGCTGGAGTGTAGCGGTGAAGCAGGTCAGTGAGGTAGGGTGGGGCCAGGTTGTGGAGGGCTTTGAAGGTGATGAGGAGAATTTTAATTGGATTTGCTGAGGGATAGAGAGCCAGTGGAGATTTTGTAGAACAGGGGTAATATGTTCACGGGAGCATGTGTGAGTGAGGAGACGGGCAGCAGAATTTTGAATGTATTGTAATGTTATCATGTGCTTTGACGGACACAAAAACATAACTAAATACAGCTTAAGTTTGATCATCCATTGAAGTTATAAATACATCTGATTTTATTTTTTTCTAGTGAAATAGCAAAGATGGTGAAAGTTTGACACAAAGTAATGGATGCAGACCTTTTTTTACAGTCTTGAACATGTCAACAAGCAGTCACAAAACAACATTTTGATTATTTTGTAATGTATTTTTAGTTCCACATAATTGAAACTTTGTATAGTCCCATGTGGGAGCTAGATTGAAAGCTCCTTCGTCTCTGTTGATGGTTCGTGTGCTCCGCTTCCTGATCTCAATAGCCTCTTGTATCCATCTTTTGTATTTTTGTTCCTCTGTGCCAATTATTTTTGTGCTGTCCCAGTCCATGATGTGGTTTTCTCTTTTGCAGTGGTCTGATATTGCTGACTTACTGACAAAAATACACTTCTCCAGAGACCACCAGGCGGGGCAGGCGTGGCCAGTTGGACAGATCTGTCAAATTGGCCACGCCTCGGAACATCCTATAAGAGACACACGTCACAACATCAGACGCCACCTCTGACGAAGGCGGAAGTCCTGCCGCTGAAACGGTCAGGTACGAGCTTATAGCCAACACAGTCCCACTAGATGGCGTACTTTTACCACGACACAAAAACAGCGTATTTTGACCACGACTTCACAGCTATATTTAGTACTTATGTTACGCCATGCATTTAGCACGATATGAAAAAGCGTAAAAATTGCACGAGATTTCACAGCGTCAATATAGAACGAGTTTTGGTTGCAGCCACGTGGGGACGTTTGGTCCTGCAGGGGAAGAGAAAGCGGTTGGAGTCTGAGGAGAGGTTTAGGCATAAAGTTACTAAAATTGGTAAGATGAGGTCTGGGGCTTGGGGCAGGTTAAGATTAGAATCAGAATTTCATTAATATTCATAAATAAGAACACGTCTTAACAACCACCATTGAAATGAATGGGGACTGTGACGCGTACTATAATTACGCGAAACAGCTGTGGACTCGTGCTAATCTTACCTCATTTACATATTGTGTAATGTCGTGGTGTACGCTTTCTTGTGAGATCGGGCTCTTATAGCTTATTACAACTGTCTTATCAGAGAAAAAACATATGACCTGATAACTCCTTCTATTAAATCAATAAATTATAAATCATGTCATAATTGATTTTCTTAAGCATTAATTGCTGTGAACTTTTTGTTGTTTTGCAAGGTATTATGTTTTTTTATACCATTTATTCAAAATACATTAAAATAAATTACATTTATTGACGTTTGCTAATGCTAACATTTTGCTTATAGTGTATTATGATGCTGTTTTGCTTTTTACAGGTTGTTTAAGTTTAATGTTTAATTGTTTAATTATGTTTTACAGATATTTTGATAGTTGACAAATTATTTTACTTTTATGGTTGATTAAAGTTAATCAAAAGGAGGGAATTGAGATGGAAAAATACAAAAATGAGGCTTAGTTTCTGTTGAAACTAAGCTGCATAACCTTGACATGTGTACAATGGGCACTTTTGCCAATTACTAAAAACTGTGAGTTTCCTCCTGCCTAGCTCTCCTCCGACACCTTTGTACTGTCCTGTGTCTTAAAAGATGAGACCCGCTGGGAAAACAGCCCAGTGGGAGCTGGAACTCTGTACTTGACAGACTTGTATCTCTCTTTGCAAAGATATTTATTTATAATACATTTCGGTCACATGCTGAATTGTGATTAGTCAGTCACAAAAAACTTTAATAAGACTAAATTCAAAGTTACGATTTGAATTGCAGACATTTTAGCCAGGGGTTTTTGTGAAACAGCTTGAATGATAAGACATTTTAAAATACTTTTTTTTTTCTCCTCTGATGATTGAATTATGATAATTTATGTAGTCTTTCAGTCCAAGTAAACTCCAGTATCTATAGAGCTGTCCCTAAAACTTGTCAGAGCTGGTCTGACCACAAGGACAGCTCTCCATAATCAAATTAGTTGTGCATTTACTGCAGCGTTTGCAAGGTCCCTTTATCCTGCACCATCTGAGCGCTATAAAAGCCACGCAATGGAGCCTATATGGCTGAGCGCGCCCAGCTTAAGTGCTACAGAAAATTCTACGGCCCATTAATGTTTAAATGAAGCCCAGGCAGCTTGCACGCCTTTGTCCTTAGCCATAAAAAAGATGCTGTGGAGGTTACCGAGGCTTTACATCAGCGCATCATCTGGGTTCTGCAAATGTTTAATTAGGATTTTTCAGTGCTGTAATTAGGATTAGATTTTCTATTCTATTTTTTGCTTAAGGTAAGACATTACAGGTATTTTCTTTCTTTGGCTATTTTGCACTTTTTTAATTCATCAGAATATGAATACAATGTGTAAAGGTTGGTAGAGATCTGTTCTTCCACTTCATAAAAATGAGCCGCCCAAAATAATTAAAAACGCTATTATTATTTTACCTATAAATTTAGGCCAAGCTTTTGAATTACACCAAAAATTAAACTAAAACAAGATGGTTCAATACGGGTTTGTAAAACGTAAAGACAGACCTTTAAAATAATGCCAGCTGGGGACAACTCTAAAACATGTGAAATAGAGTGCCAGGTTCTATGCAACATCGACCTCACACTTCATCTGTTGCTGGTTGTTTTCGTGCAAGTCGGACTTTTGACCAATGTAAGATTCAGATTCAGAATATTTATTGTCATTGTCACAAAAAGAACAACGAAATTTAGTTTGCACAACAAACATATTTGAGCAGCAGCAAAAGGTTGTTTAGAAAGTGCAGAGCAGGGACATTCAAAGATAACTGAGAATGAATGCATCATATTAGCATAAGGTTCGAACTGTTATTCAATAGGGTAGGGGGCAGAGGAAAAAGAGTAGTGAAATCTACTGCTGCAAACCAGCTCAGAGTTATTGATTGGTGGATGTGGTTATTGTTATTGTCCATGAGAGGGAGGCAGAGAGGTCAGGGGGGCAGAGTTCAATAGCCTCACAACAGTCTGATCAGTCTGGATGTTCTGGCCTGTATGGACCTGTACCTTCTCTCTGAGGGCAGCAGGTGGAACAGGTGGTGAGCAGGGTGATGTTGGTCATGCAGAATGTTGTGCACTGTTCCAACACAGCGTGTGGAGAAGATGGAAGTGTCGTTCCAATGATTCTCCTAGCTGCTTTAATGACTCGCTGGAGACCCTGCTGGTCGGCCTTACTGCAGCTGGAAAACCAAACAAAAAATCTGTATGTCAGTACACTGCTGATGACAATTGTAAAAGTTCACCGTCTGGAGATGTGGGCACTCTTTAGCTTCCTCAGGTAATAGAGGCATTGTTGTGCTTTTCCCACTACTTTGGAAATGTGATCTCCCCAGTACAGGTCCTCAGTTACTGTTACGCCAGGAATTTAAAACTTGCACCACCACCACGTCCTTGCCTATAAGGAGAGATTGGTGGTCGGTGTGGCCTAACCTGCGGAAATCTACAACTATCTCCTTGGTCTTCTTTGTGTTTAAGGCCAAGTTGTTGTTGAGGCACCAGGACTCCATATGTTGCACATCTCTTCTATAGTTTGTCTTATCGTCGTTGGTAATAAGTCTGAGCACTTATTACCAACGTGGTGGTGTCATCGGCGAACTTGATGATGAGGTTTGAGGCAGAGGAGGCTAGACCGTCATGAGTGTACAGGGTGTAGAGCAGGGGGCTTAGGACACACCCTTGAGGGACCCTGGTGTTAACGACCAGGGTGGAGGAGATGTTCTTGCCCACTCTGACACTCTGTGGGCGGTTAGATAGAAAGTCCACAATCCAGTGGTGTTGAGTCCCAGTCAGTGGAGTTTGGGCCATCAACGGATGCCCCAGACGCCAAGATGCGCCGCAAATATGCTTGAACGCTCAAACTGCGGGTTTACATTGACTTAACATTGAAAATGAACGCCAAAGCGCTGTCTGGTGTGAACGCACCATTAAACGTCTTCATGACAACACATTTTGAATCACTACCAAAATAATCGAAAATGTTCAGTTGACAACAAATGTGATAAACATTGAACTAAACATGATAACAGATATGCTTTTCAAGCTCAAATAAAACAATACAAGTGTGTGAAACTTCACAGCAGTGTGACATTAGTTCTTCCAACAATGTTGGCAGCAAGTGATCTTGTGCTCTTTGCAGGTGTAGTTGCCACACTTGATGCAACTTGCATCAACTTTGCTTCTTTTCTTTGTACACATCTTGCACATTCGCCTGTTCACAGAGAAAAGATGTAGATCAGAGTTAGTCTGGAGCAGGATCAGTCGAGCAGGAGCTGAGGCTGACAGCATCTCTTCCACCATAGCAGTTGAAGACATTGTACGAGGAATGTGCGTTCTCCTATGCATCTCTGGATTGACCAAACCTTTCCCCAAATCCTCTATTTACATTTTTCTCTGTGTTTTTGCTTTTTTTCCAATTATGATTCACAGCCGTGAAGAGCACATACTGTAGACATTGAAGCATTACGTGTCAATGATGTTGAAGAAGAGCACTTTTCTTTTCTTTTACAGCTGTACTTCACACACGCCAGCAAAACAAACACAGCTATTCATTACTTATTTACATACTTTTTGCAATTAGAATGTTAAATAATTTTGAAGTCACATACCCCGTCCTACCTTGTAATAATGCACGGGCTTAAGCCCCGGGGCCCAGCAATGTAAGGGGCCCATGCGCAAAGATTTTTAATTTTTTTTTAAATAATGTTGAAAGCCCACAAGCTGATGAAATGGACCCCTGCCATTTCTCAAACTTGTCGCAAGTTGCTTTCATACCTACCAATCCAGCACTGCGCTCTCTTTCTCTCTCTCTGCAATGTGCGTAAAGCTGCTGTTTGTAACTAAACTGATCTTGTCTTATTAAGCCAAAGCATCAAAATCCTGGGCCCTGTGTGTGTTTTGAAGCACACAGTGACACACCACTACTCGCAAGCTTTCACACACTTTTTATTTAACAAAGACAGACCTTATATTCGCGAAGTTGTGGTTGTTTGTGACTTTACTGAAAAATGCCATTTATCTCTCTGGGGCGCGCAGCGATTTTGTGGGACACAGGGGCATTTCATTCATTGTTTCAGGACACAGGAGATGTAAAAGTTAACCTAGAGCCTCTACACCCTCTACAGTGACTGCTGTGTAAAGACTGTGAACCTTTCAGAGCTCTGCGCTGGGAAGAGCAGGGCCGTTTTAAATGGGAAATATATTTTAAAGGGACTCAGCGGGTTTCAAGTGTGCTAAAACCGCGGATGTACTGCCACGCTGGTCCAACGCTGTCAGTGCATTTTCAGTTTGCGCCCACGTCACATCAAGTTGACGCAACAGACATTTGGCTCAGCTTGTTTAGCAAGTGGTGCGAGGTGCAACAATGCACAGGTTTGAAACTTGCGTCAGTGGAGAGTTTTTCATGTTTCACATTTTTGCAAGGTTGTTTGAGGTTCAGTTGTGGCAGAGTAAGGCTTTGACCACTTGCTTAGCCTCACTTTAACTAAAGCATGCTGAAAATAGGAGCTGCAAGAGCTGAAACATACTCCAAATCACAGAAAATTACATCTATTTCAGCCAAAAGCTCCTGGGGAGGACCCTAGACCCCAGGTCACCGAAAGGCGGACTCCGGTCCGGATCCGGACCCAAGCGCCGCCCCATCCGGACCGGACCGCATAGCCCTCCTGCCCAACACTCGCAGAAAGGCTGGAGAATGTAGACGTGATTCTTTAAAGAAGAGCTGTGCAGTGAGCGCATCAACAGACGCGCGCGCACGTCGCCGCTGTGACCCGTCTTTCTCACAGCGCCAGAGACAGAAAAACGCGCTTCACGCCGGTGCAGAGCGGTCTTTGGGTCTGCAGAGTGTATTCAAGTACGCGGTTGAGTGTCCGCGTAATGCACCGGTGCAAAACTGCCGCTTTGACTCGTCCTTCTCCCATTTGGCACCGCGCCAGAAACAGAAAGACGCGGTTTATGACGGTCCAGTCAGATACCTGCGTGAAGTTGGCCCCCATTAAACGCAAATATACACAAAAACTATGTCAATCGTTTGTGCTTCGTTTGTGCTGTTTTGTGCTGCAAAAAGTTTCGTTTGTGCTGCTTTAGTTTTTGAGTTATTAACGATTCTTTTATAGGTCAAATTAGGGTCACGCAGCCCCCCATTTAGCTTAAATAAGCACCAAAACAGCTCAAAATGGTGTCATTCGTTAGTGCTTCGTTAGTGCTTGTTTGTGCCGTTAAAAGTTTCGTTTGTGCTGTTATGGTTTTAAAAATATGAGCAATTATATTTTCGGCCGATGACGTCATTCTGCCTCCAGAATGTTAAAATATCGCTCAAAAACAGCAAAAAAAATATAAATAAATCAATTGTTTTTTGTTTGTACTGTGCATATTTACTTTTTATTAGCTTACTTGAAAAATAAAGAAATATATTTTTTTGCGGCAATAGTATGACGTCACTTCCGGACAGCTGTTCGCAGCAGCGTGAGGAAAACTCGTGGAAATCTAAGCAAAACAAGTGTGACCATCACAGGTGAACTAAAAGTATGTACCAGACTTATATTATCGTTTTTTGATTTATTGAGTGAGATTTCCACAATTTTCCTCGGGTTAGTGCTGATAGTCTGGTCCGGAGGGACGTAAGTGAGCTGGTTGCCATGGTAATGAGTTTATTTCTGTTGCTAATCGGGCCTAAATTGTTATAGATTTGTTGTTTTAACCTTTACCCAATCCTTTTTTCTAAACTTACCCATCACCCTAACCCTTTTCCTAAACTTAACCGTTCTTCTAAATTATTCGTCGTCCCTCTGGACCCTACTATCTAGCATTTACTCACGCTGTTGCAGCCGGAAGTGACGTCCCGCTATTGCCGCAAAAATATGTTTATTTATTTTTTTACATTTGCTAATAAAAAACTAACTACGCCCAGCACAATACAGTACAAACGAAAAACAAATGATTTATATAGTTTGTTGGTGTTTTTTGAGCGATATTTAACATTCTGGAGGCAGAATGACGTCATCGGCCGAAAATATAATTGCTCATATTTTTAAAATCATAACAGCACAAACGAAACTTTTAACGGCACAAACCAGCACAAACGAAGCACTAACGATGACACCATTTTGAGCTGTTTTGGTGCTTATTTAGGCTAAATGGGTTAGGCTGCGTGACCCTAATTTGACCTATAAAAGAATCGTTAATAACTCAAAAACTAAAGCAGCACAAACAAAACTTTTTGCAGCAAAAAACAGCACAAACGAAGCACAAACGATTGACATAGTTTTTGTTTAGATGTGCGTTTAATGGGGGGCCAACTTACGGAGGTCAGTCACCTTCATACTTGTATTTAGAGCGCGCGTTTGTAGGCTATGTGCGCGTGGGTGTGCGTGTAATGAACACGATTCAGAGCGCTGTTTGTATGATTCTTCTCCTGCGTAAAGTTGGAGGGCTATACGTGTGTCCTATCGCCAATCAGCCAATCACATGGCTTCATTCAGTGACTGCTTTGGCCAGTGGGACACAGAGAGAGACAGACGTGGGACAGAACAGGCTCGAGTCAGAACAGACTTAGAATAACTCCATCACAGACTCAGTGATCATTTCTGATCAGTGTAAAAACACAGTCTCCTCCACAGCACAGGTCAGATTCAATTTTGATGGAATTTATTCATCCATCAAATACATTTTTAAAAGTGCAGTAGATTAATACATTGAAAACAAGCTTTATAACATAGAATTATGTGGGATATTGTGAAAAATGAATATTGTGTAGTTATTTTTAATTATAATGTCAAATTTAAAAATGACTTAAAAGAAACTTTGCCGTGAAGTTCCGGACCTTGGCTTGAAAAAATCTCTTCCAACTGGACCTCGATGAAATCTTATTGGTGACCCCTGCCCTAGACCCAAAAAAACAAAAACAGAGCACCACAGAGCACCCTCAAAACAGCACGAGAGCACACACGAGAAACACACAGCAAAGCAGCCACAATCTCGTGAACCAAAGTTACCAATTTCTCGCATGCCTGCTTCTTCTCTGAGGAAATTTGGACACTTTGGATCTACCAAGCTTCCAAAAAAACATCTGAGAGGAGTTTACATTGAGAATTTTTTTCACCAAAGAAGACAACTTCGCAATCTGAAAGGATTGAAAAGTAATGAAGACATGCAAAATTCCCTTTGGACAGGTAACAAATTATATATGTACAGTACTCTGCTTAGTGAGAAATACTGTCAATAATACACATGAGAGTGGACCCCAGTAACAGAGCTCCTCCAGTGTTTTTCCGTTAGCATTAGCCCCGTTAGCATTGTCAATGTGTTTTTACGAACCAAAACATATGTATGCTCCAGTACGTCTTTTGTGAGCTAATGGCTAATGCTTCACGTGTTTCACGTAAAGCTACGTGCTGCTATTACACGGGTCAGCCCTCTCTGTCGACAGCCCTTTCTATCGACATGCCGTAACTCCGAAAGTCTTTATTTTTAAATCCCACTGTTACGACATCCCTGTCCTCCGAATTTATTGGTGCCGCACCTCCGACACACACTCAGACAGCGAACGTCATAATGACCAATAGGCCTCTGTGTAGGTGCCAACTTTATTGTCGCATTAAGTAGGCTAAAAATGATACTTTTGTTTCTCCGTTCCAAAGTGCCCCCGGTAAGACAGAGAAGTATTTTTTGGACAGACGTGAGACGGAATACTTTTAAAACTTTATCCTCTGCTTTAACAATCTTCAAATGGCCAGAGCAATGCGATTGTTCGTACAGACCTGGTCTCAGACCGGGACTTGGACTGAATGAATCTCGGGTCTGGACTTGAACTCGCTCGCTTAAACCAAAGTCTGGCGGAATATCATTTCGGAAATAACATTATTTTCCAAGCTTCCACGTATTGACGGCGTCTTTTTTCTTCTATCTACTGGCAGCACTTTTTCTCTAAACATTTTTTGCTTTTCTGACTTGAATAAAGCTGTAGACTTTGCCCATATCGTCCTCCTGAATCAGAGCTGCTGCTGCTGCTGCGACGAGGAAAACATAACGCGCTCATCCCATGACACGCAGCTCTCTCCGCCTCAGTCCGCCTCCGACGACAGCCTCAGAGACTCCGTGTGTTTTTGCCTTATACGTTGTGGTTTTAAGCTGGCAGACTGTAATAAACCTCTCCATAACACTACACACTTTAGCGGGACGTCCTGTGCGAGGATGTGGAGAGTCACACGGACAGAAGCCTCTGCACATGATTATGGATTATGTATTTACACTTCAAAAAACTTTGTTATTGATGACCATGGATTTTCGTGAACATTGTCAGTGAAGGCTCCGTGGGAACGACGAGAATCAAGAGAAAAAGGTAGGCCATGGTGTTTTTATGTCTCTTGCTTTAAAAACAACTGTTTGTTTTATCAAAGAGACCAATCGTTTCACGTTGTATGATGCATGAAGGTTACAGTCGTAACTGAGAAATTTCATGTGTGAAATGTGGATATAAACCAGTAGGATAATGCATTTTAATGAACAATATTCAGAATAGATTGATAAAGTTAAACATCATTTCACCACAGTAAAAGAGACCACATTCACAACGTTCTCTTACAAACTTTTGTTTTAAAATATAGGCCTGAGTAAAGACAGTGTTTAAGACTATCGTGGTTTAGATGCCACAGCGTCTAAATATGTACATTTGTAAAAGAGAGCCTGAGCAGCAGCGTGAGGCTGAGCGAGGCCGCAGTGAAGCTGAGAAGGCTGCTAAAAGCGGACAAGGACGCACTGTGTGCGCGGTGAATAAGCAGTCAGAAAGATGATAGAAGAGCGTTTTTTTATTTTAACATTCTGACAGTTTGTTGTAGGGAACTTTAATTGTTTCCTCTGGAACGTGAAAGGCGCATAACAACGTGCCGGGGATTGTTGAGTGTAAAAAAGTGCAGCCTGACTGCGGCTCTAAAAGAAGGATATTTTAGGATTTTGAATGAATAATTCAAACATCATCCTTTCAATCTATCCATTTACTTGTTTATCTAGTTATTGATCGATCTCCTGCGTTTAACTTCAGCACCATGGACAGAAGCGGGACAAGGGCCTTAGAAGCAGAGTTTGACAAACGGAAATGTAAGAATAAACAGAAAGAAGAAACGCGCTGTTTTTTATACTTAGCGTCATGTTTCAATCAGTAAACAGTCGCGAGAAAACGCTATGTAGATATTTTTTAAATAATGATTTAATAGAAGCACCCACAAAAGAGTGTTGGAGAAGTGTCATTTTTGAGAAAACTAGAAAACACCACTACGTCGACAAAAAAATGTTAGGTGTCGGAGTACCGGCATGTGTGAGAAAATCTGCTAATGCCGCAACATCGATAATTAGAGTTTAATGTCGACATTCCGGGACGTCGGTAGAGAGGGGTGTAGCCCTATTACACGGCACTGCTTTGGTCACATATATAACGTAGTTAGATCATAAGATTAGCTCGATTAGCTGCATTCTCGAGGTCGGACTGATGACGTGAGGTTTTGTTTGGTTGCCAACGACGCGAAAGGGGAAAACATCAACTAGCTGTGCATAGGAATGCTTGCCACGAGCGGAGTTAGATGCTAAAATACTAAACTTTGGAAACTGTAAACAACCACGGTGCATTGGTGAGTGAGCTACTTTACATTGTTGTTTTACATTGTTTTCCCCTTCGTTTGGCGTTGCCACAACAAAAAACACTTCAGTCCGACCCCGAGAATGCTGCAGCTCGGTGTTGTTTTATATTTATTGTGACCCATGCATTTGAAGGTCATAAAGGTTTGAATCTAAATGTATGTTTATATGTTCTCAGTTATCAGTCTCCATCTGAAGCTTCTACCTCTATTTCCTGATGCAATGACTATGCCAGCATTGTCCAGTATTCATGGAGACCTGTCTGAGAGGTAAGAGAATTTATCTGCTTTAGATATAGTTATGAGATGTGATGTGTTGACGTAGAAACATCTCTGACCTACATTTGCATTGAACTAAAAAAGTTAAACTATCTGCTCTAATGCAAATGTCTTCCAAAGACTGGCAGTAAAACCACAAGCACAAAAGGTCACAGAGAAGTGTGAACTGTGATATAGAGATCACAGTGCATTGATAAAAAATGAAATACTGCAAATTACATATTTAAAAAAACATGTATGTTGAATTGCCCTGAAACTACTGAGCTTATATCTGATGACACTTTGGAAATGATTCCACATGGTTACCTCGCCAGAAAACACAAGATGTGCCCACTTCAGTTCAGTTCACACAGCTGAAAGTGAGGAAAATATTGACAGTGATGAAGATTACGTCCCTACGTTTAGACATGAACAAAACACATACATGTATGTATATACAGTATGAAACAACTGGGGTGTAACTATTTCTGTCTAATCTGTTCTAACAGAAGGATTCTATAACCGTCTGCTCATGTAAGCCAGCAAAAGATTCGTTTATGTTCCACCAGTTTATGAAGCAAGAATGCACCTGCTGCTCTGGACTAAAACCACCATGTACACAGACCAGTACAAAGGACTGCAGGAGGAAATATTCAGTGAGTGCCATTTCAATATATTTTTAGTAATTTTACAGATTATTTTTTCATAATTGTTTGTTTTTGTCAGTTACAGGAAAGTCTTCAATAAGAAATCACTCCTACATTCCTGACCTCCAGAGCATTTATTGTTGCTGAACATTTGAGCAGAAAAAAGGGCTTCCTCGTGCGACGATTCAAGGCTTTCAGATCCGAGACGGCTTGGTCTACTGGCAGACGTCCCTGCACCATCAGTTCAAGAGTTTCTCCTGCATCAACGCACCAGAGAAGGTATGACAGTATAATCCTTTTCTCTCTGAAAGTAACTCTTCCAGTAGTCATTTTGTCATTACAGTAAACATTGGAAACATGTTTTATTTTTATAGGTCGCGTTTGCCCCAGACGTACACACGTAGGCCTGAATCTACTTTCTCACAATACTGATTGTAAATAAAGATTTATTATGAAATATACTGTGTCTTATTTATTTACATGTAATCTTATTTTACAGTCATGCATAGTTGTGTTTCTGTACTAAAATAACCAATAACCAGATGCAAACTTTGTTACCACTCTTATATCTTAAATAAGAAAACACAAATTTTTGAGATGAAATGAAAACCAAAAATGTTACATTTTAGCGACTGTGGGTATCTATAGTCTACTTCAGATTAATCCAGTATATGTTCTAGTATAGTCTGGAAAAGTGTCTCTATATTCCATACTACACAGCTAAGAATTACCACCTGATGTATCTGTGCAACATACTGTCCAGTCCAGGTCCGGATCATCGAAGACTGCTCTGAAGTCATTCCACAGTCGCCTGGTCAAAAGGAGAATTCCTGCGTCAATAATGTAGACTAGACTTCTACGTGTGTTGTGATAGAATAGTAGTTTTCTGAGCTCTGACTGCAACACTTTTTTCAGTGTCTGTAGGCATTTCCCTGCAGCAGATACATTTGCATCATTTGGGTTTTCAGCTGGTAATGTCAGTTCAGGTGGGGCAGAATAATTGAGAACATCTGTCCAGCACCTTAGGAGCCTGTCTCAGATCCATTTTCTGAATGTATTTCTGTAACAGTGAAAAAAACAAATACTACAGTTGTACTGTATCATAAAACATTTTATAAATTATTAAGCCAAAGCATATATACAGTAGAGTTCATTCAATTTTGAATGGATTTTTTAAAGTTATTTCCATTTTTTAGATTTTTCATCAGTTGTACAGCTGTGTTTTTCATGTTTACTGGACAATAAAGGGTTAAAAATATTTGAAATATTACACATATTTGGTATGTACGCGTCAAGAAGAAGAAGTTCTATGAATCTGAGTTTTTAAAGTAGAAAAAAAGATGAAAATATGACCATTCTAAGGAGGTTTAAACAAGAAAGCCACGTTAGGCCCCTAGGGATAAGAGTGTGACTTTTACACAAAATCTTACTTTACAGAAAAACTAAAAAACTGGGAAAAAAAATTTTCACTGCCAATTATTGACCAATAACACAGGCTAATGAGCATATAGAGTTCATTCAATTTTAAATTGATTTTTTAAAGTTATTTCCATTTTTTAGATTTTTCATCAGTTGTATAGTGGTTTTTTGCATGTTTACTGGACAATAAAGGGTTAAAAATATTTGAAATATTACACATATTTGGTATGTACGGTCAAGAAGAAGTAGTTCTATGAATCTGAGTTTTTAAAGTAGAAAAAAAGATGAAAGTATGACCATTTTATGGATGTTTAGACAAGAAAGCCACGTTTAGGCCCCTAGGGATAAGAGTGTACGTTTTTTAAAGGGTAAACTGAGGGTTAAGCCACTGAGAGGAGAACTCGAGCTTCCACACATGGAGACTGTGCAGTGCCTCTGAGGCGAACAGCCTTCAGTCGACAGGTGCTGTCAGTCAAAGGCTCGGAGTTCTGGAATACCATCCCAGCAGCAATCAGAGACAGTCTTACAATTAATTCATTTAAGACCAATCTTCAATGGCGTAACTTTACGTAGGACCGGTGTGGACATGTCCACACCAATTCTGAGCCAACAGGGACAGTCCCCACTACCTTTTCACTAAATCTCCGAGTGTCTTCCTACTGGCGCATGCATCTACCGTCAGCTGGGGGGATCTATAAACACTTATATAAACACACACGCAGCACGTGCTTAATCGCGATTAAATATTCACGTGTTTCAGTCTAAAAGCATGAATGAAAGCGCCCGCACTGCTGCTGCGCTCCTTTTTCTCCTCCTCGCTCTCATAAACAGTCCACAAACAGAAGATCTGCTCCGTTGCTGTTAGCGCTTTAAATACAGGAGAGTGAGCTCTGCTGTACGGACAGCGGGACAGAGACGAGTCTGAGCTTCGTCTGAGTGTTTAAATCGTCCAAAAAGACCCAGGAATCACGGAGATAAAGCCAGTTAAAGACTTCAAACCGCTAACACCTCATTAAATATGCGCACGGAGATTCAGCGGCGATGCGCGAACTTTTACTCACGTGTTTGTGATGTTTACTTTGAAAACTTTAAAAACGGCCTGGTTTTACTTCCCACAGTGTAGTCAGTGAGCATTAAGCTGGTTTTAACCAGGACTATCCCAGAACTAGATCAGGTTTTCATCAGGACTGAAAATGTTAGTTACCAATGTAACTGGAGTTCTATGAGTAGCTAACGCTAAAGCCTGTTCAGCCTAAACAAGATAAAATAACATTCTGATCCTAAAAACATCAAAACTGATGAACACTGCTCATATTATTATGTTGTATAACTGAGTTTATTCATTTAACTACAAATTAGAAATTTTTAAATATATAATTTTGTGCTAAAATTATGCATCAAAGCCAAAATACCACAAAATGTGCAGAATTGTACACTCTACAAAATGAAGAACCTTAAATATACTTTACATTAAAAAAAAAATCATCTTTTGGAGAAACAAATATGTTAAAATAGCTATTTATTGAACTTTGTGTGTAAAATGCGATTAATCGTGATTAATCGCAGCTCAACCATGCGATTAATCGCTATTAAAAATTTTAATCGCTGCCCAGCTCTAATATGTATACAGTTTATAGCCTACGAGTGTCCCCACCAACCCTGATGCGAAAGTTACACCCTTGCCAATCTTAAACATTGGCTCAAAAATATCCAGGTCTGTAGACACTGACACTGCTTTCTCTTTTAATGTGTTGTAATGTGTTCTCTGTCTTTTTTAAATTTTTGATCTGCCAGGGACTACAGATGGAAAGTCGCCATGTGGATAAATCTGGCATATTTACATTGTATGTTCATTAATATGCATTGTCCCTTTAAAATAAATAAAGAAATAAATATAAATAGACCATTTACCATATTAAAATTAAGGACTTATTACAACTCAGAGGATCCCTGCACCTGCACCACTAAAACAACACACCCACAGGTACAGCCCCAACCACACACTTACAACAGGCTGGTTTCAAATGGAATCACAAGGCAAGGTGTTTGAGGTGCTTTGAGTTGAATCATCACAAAGGTTTTATATAGGAAGGTCATGTGTGAAACAAAGCTTATACCTGTGTGACTCCCCTAAAGCACCTCATGCACCTTGCCTCCTCTAGTGATTCATTTGTAACCAGTACAACTAGCACCATGAGGTAGGCCTATTTGGTAGAAATCTATTTGATGCCGAGGGTGAAGAGAGTCTGAACATGAAGTCAATTCTCATCCTCAGAGGAGCTATCAAATTCACTTTCTGAAGTGTCCTCTTCATCTTCATCTTCCAGAAAAGTTTGATCAACAATTTTTCAGTAAAGGACTTTCACATCAGCCATGTGTTCCTTCATGGAGCTCAACAGTGACCGCCCACTTCCTGGTTCCTAAATCTCGAACCCCATGTTAAATTGCCATAGGGAATTCGATACAAAATTATATTAAAAGTTTGAAAACGTCCTTGGGGCTAAGCAGCTATGTGGTGAGTCACGAGTATAAGACCTACATTTTTGTTTAAGAAACGTTTTTTCAGCTTTGTAAACTACGAAGTTATTACGACATTTTGCCGAATTTTAAGTTCTAGATGTGCTTTTTAGACTGAAAACAACCGCGCTGTGGATCTGATTTAGCACATAGCTGGATAGCCCGCGGTATGTCTTAAAACTCTTAATATTTGAATTTTTCGAAAAGCCTATGGCACTATAACATGGGGCAAAACTCTTCCGGAACCAGGGCGGTCTTCCACTGTGCAGCTCCATTCTGCTCCACTCCTAAAGAGAAAATAATGCATGTTAAAAAGCAAGCTGTTGAAACAACAAATACACAATTTGGATTGATTTTTAAAGGAAAAAGAAGAAATAAAATATTACATTATTAGAATAAATCTAGGTATTGCCAACAAACAGAATTATGATATGTTTGAATTTAGCAGAATATATATATATATATATATATATATATATATATATTATATATATATGTAACCGGTGTAGGCCCACACGAGGGACCAGTATGGACAAGTGTGTGGTGGTATGGGATAAACTCACTCCCCTCAGGTATAAGAAGCCACAGACAAACTGAGCTAAGGGGAGCGTTCCCTTTAGCTCAATGAGTTTGTCGGTCGACTGCCCCGCGGGAGACCCGGGTTCAACTCCCGTTCAGGACACAACACAACGCAGAGAGGCAAAACCCAACTGGTCATATATATATATATATATATATTTTTTTTTTTTTGTTGTTGTTCATTTTCAATGAAATCAAGTAAACAAGGTAGCTAAACAAAACATTTTGGGTATCCATTTTCTTCCAAAGTAGTATAAAGCACTGTTCATAAAATGCTCAATATTGTACCTTTTTAATTTCTATTGATCCTTATTCATCGTTTTCAATGTTTGGCCAAAGTTGTGAAACCCTCCGCACAAAACTCTAGAGGGCACTGCAACCAGAACTTTATTTATATTTTATTGTATGTATTAAATTTTATTAAATGTATTCATTCATTCAGTTGAGTAGGCAATATGTTTTATTGAGAATTAGTGCTTTGGGGAACATTAAAATCAATCACGAATCTGATCTATAAGGTAAATATTAACGGGGAATCGACTCTACATGCGAGTCTATGGACCCTTCGCGTACTTATAGTACGCAAGAGGAGCCCTTTCTCGTAAGGTAAGTACGCAGAAGGCCCTGCCTGTCCATCCTTACGTCGACGCTTTTGGATGAGAACGGGTTGTCTGAAACACATGCACGTTTAGGGCGCACAACCGAACCGTGCCCAGGCCCGGATGGTCTTTACAGTGCGGTTCTTTTGTGCAGTGAGTGCAAACGAACCACACTCAGACTCGGCACGGTTCTGTCTCTGGCACGGTTGGAGAAGGTGGGCCCCAGAGAATTAGATAATTTGGATTTTAATACCACGCCAGCACTCATAAAGAGTGACGTAACATCCGGCAATAGCTTTAGCAACACGCTAACTCCTCTGAAATAAGTTATTCAACCACGGGGCGCACAAATTTGTGAAAATAATTATGAAGGTTAGTGGTTAAAATGTGCTTTGGTGAACATTAAAATCAATATGATGTATAAGCTAAATACTGTGATAACAGGCAATCGGCTCTACATACGAAAATCAATGCAAGTCTATGGAGAAACCCTTCGCGTGCTTATAGTACGCAAGAGGAGCCCTTTCTCGTAAGGTAAGTACGCAAAAGGGCCCTGCACGTGCGTCCTTACGTCGAAGCTTTCGGATGAGAACGGGTTGTCTGAAAACACATGCAGATTTAGGGTGCACTCACACTGGCACAACCGAACCGTGCCCAGGCCTGGATGATCCCTACAGCGCGGCTCTTTTGCAAACGAACCGCACTCAGACTCGGCACGGTTCTGTCTCTGCCGCGGTTGGAGAAGGTGGGCCAGAGCTCGGCACGATTACACATGTACACGCACGACTTTAGCATACAAGCTCACTGTGACCGCTGATGTTTGTCACAAAATGAAAGAAACTATGCACCAAACTCCGTGGAAATGCGCTTACCTTGAATTAGCACCGTGATCCAGAGAGAAAGTTGTTGTGAACTCTCTCGTCTCCTCTTGCTTTTGCTGATCCACATGACTTTTAATCCAAAAGCCTGACGAAGGAGCGCGCATCACGAGTAAAACTCGCGTCTGCCTCATTATATCAAAGATATAACGGCCCGCAGAACTTACGCTGAATTTATACTGACTGCGAGGCGGGTTCGGTTCGGGACACGTGCGGGTTTCTTGCAAAGTGCTGTGTACACCAGATGCTGTCAACTGCGGTCCGGTTTCGTCCAAAGCCACGTGGATTACCGCGAGAACGCTCGTATAATGAATTGAAAGCCGCACCAGACCGCTGCGGTGTCCGGGAAAAATAGACTTCTTGCGGATTCTTTCCGCTGACCGCGCGGCTCCCGCACTCGCATCTGCACGCCACGGAGGTCCGTGTACATGGGCGCATTGGTTTAAGCACTTTCTAAGTTCTGCGGGACCCGCGCGAGTCCCGACCCGCACCGAACTCGCAGTCTGTGTACATCCAGCGTTATTTTCGCCGCTGCAGCATTAGCACCTCAGCGCTTGATCCACTCTTCACCGTGACATCTAAACAAAAGGCGCTAGAGGATGACGTCACCGGCCTAGGGCTCAGATCGTTTATGCAAGTGTGAGTGCGGGCCGGCGCGGGCCAGAGAATTTTCGAGAGACATCTGGGTGCAGACTTGGGGACTCCTGGTACAGGTCAGTGAGGCAGGGGACTCCTCATGCAGGTCTGCAGCGATATACTCTTTGAATTTTCTGCAATCGGGGCGATTACAAAACCCTAGTGTGAGTGCGCTCTTAGCTTTTTTTAAAAATCGGGACACACAGGACGGTGCATGTGCAAAAGTGGGACAGAACTTTGGTTTTGAGCGATTGGCACGGGACATGGGACACACGTCTCAAAATCAGGACTGTCCCGGGTAAATCGGGACGTCTGGTCACCCTATGCTAACAGCTATGAAAAAACATTATAATACATTATGATGAACAGCTCTGAAGCTCAGAATGCATCTGCTAAGTGAACAAATCATTTAGACTGAAGTAAGAAGTTTAAAGTGAAATATGTGTTTGTTTATATTTTTAAGGATGCAAAAATCAGGTATAGTCCCTTTAACTCGAAATGACGAAAATTTTTGTCATAACGAACCCAACCATAGCCTGCCAATGACGAGGGGCAGAGGACCGAAACCATAAACGTGTTCCTCTGTTTAAATCATAGAGCGCAGTCGACTGATTGTCTGCTTATAAAGGGTTGACTTTCTTTCAACTGATTTGCAGGCAAACATGTTGAACTAAAAACATTGTCACATGAGCTTAGAGCAGATATTTGATATTTAAACTGAAGAAAAGACTTACTGGTCTAAAAGATCCTACTGGACTGGGACTCTGAGGAGAATGGCACATGCAGCGAGTCTAGAAAGATCCTCTTTTGTGAGCGAGCTCAGTGTCAGAGGAAGTCAAACTACTATATTTCTTAATGGTCGGAGGTTCCGGCTGAATAACACTTTCAATGATCTTTCACGGGGCAAAGAGGCTGATCCTATATAATCAGCACTAGAAAGTAGATAAGTAGTGTGCTGCTTCTCATCTGTAACACAGCTTTTGTTGGTTTAAAGATGAAAAAGACACTTGTCCTCATTGTTTTAATCATGTGAGGCTCTATTTTATCCTAAAGACATTATTTAATTGTAGTGGCTCAGATTATTTCACCAAAAAGTTGAAGAGACAAAAATAACAAGAGTTCTGCTGCTTTGAACACAAAGGCAGTGCATTGGATTAGATTTGAGGACATAAAGTCCTAAGTCAGTGGTTCCCAATTTGTCCCACTTTGGGACCCACCAAACAAACCACTCATCAAGTCGCGACCCACCACAAAAATGTATTTCTGAAACATATATTTTTAGATTGCTGTCCATGTACAAATGGTAAATCAGCCGCCTATGAGCCAAAACACAAGCAAACACTGTGTTTGAATGAAACAGGAACAACAAAAACATACAAGCACTTAATGTGCCAAGTACAATTTTAAGTGATTTAAATCAGCAGCTTCAATGCAAATACAAACAAAAGCTGCACCACTAAACAACAACACCAACCTAATACAGACAATATAAAAGGTGTGTCACATACAACTAATGTGCTTTGGATTTTACAATTGCATTTATATCTGTGGCCAGGCCCGACAACTATCTCACGTAGTTGTTGGGCCTGGCCGGGCTTGGGTCAAGACGCAGAGCCGCACTGAACATGTGCGCTCCACGGATGATTGACAGCCGCGTCAGAACACAGCGCAAAACCACCGCGGGGACATAGCGAGTGTTTAAGTGGCCAACTATACGGCGTGAGAAGCTTGATGCATCGCCGCGGAGTGAGGAGAGAGAGACAGAAGACTTGCGTATAAGCGCGGAGCCGGTAAAAGAGGAAAGAGAACTAGAAACAGAGAGGGAGAGAGAGAGAGAGACAGAAATGTGCGGTGGAGGAAGCGCTTTTAGTGGAGAGACACTCTTAAGCCCTTTCACACATTGAACCCGTTAAAGTACCGTGTCTTGTTTGCCGGTATGCTTCACCATTTGCCCCATTCATATATGCAAATCATCCCAGAACAATACCGTGTCGTCACCATTCACATCTGACTCGGCAACATGGAACGCTTTGGGCACAAACTCGACTATATAGGACATAAGCACTTTTAAATTTGTTTAAAATGCTTTTTTATTGTTTGATTGTCATTATTTTAAGTAGGTTATTAGCCTATTTTGCAACATTGGTGGCTTATTAATGACCTATCATTGTTTGCGGAGAGAAATGCAAGGATGTATTTGGTGTGCGAATGCAGCGTACTACGCATAATGTGGCTGGATGGGCTAAAACTCAGTCCTGAGATGGCTAAAGCTGGCCACACACTACACAACTTTCCAGTTGTGACTAATTAGAATGCGAGTTTTGCCCACACACTACAAGACTGGACTGAGAGTGATTCTAGAACGTTTGAGACCACACACTACACAACTGAGACCACAAACTACACAACTGAGACTGGCAACTGAAAACAGGATTACTCCATCAGCAGAACAGTTAATAATGCACAAAACAACAATGCAACACAGTTTTTTAAAAGAGTTGAGTTTAGTGCTTCAATTTATTTTATTAGATTTTTTATTAACTTTTTTTTTTTTTTTTGTTCTTTGATTAATAATTTCTACAACAAGACAAAAAAAAAAAGTTTCGTTTTAGCGTAATTATTATTTATTTATTTTTGCCATAAGCAAACACTTTTCATTGGTTAAACAGGTCATGTGCCCCTCCAAGTCCGGAAGGGATGCTGAAATAACCATAACACCTGTACAAACAGCGCTAGTTAGCTAGCTCTCTTAAAATGATACTAGAAATGGCGACAGAGGTAACGAAGTTGGATATTTTTCCCCTTTGGATTTTACGTGGATGCGTTACTTTTATGAGATTTTATCAGAAGAAACTTGTGTGTTTGGAGTGGGAGGACGTCCGCAGCGCCTCGTGGAAAGAGAGGAGAGAGGGAGAGAGAGAGAGGAGTGAGGCTGATAATGTGTCTATGGTGCGCTGTTGTTTGGTCATTAGAGGTGTAAGCGTGTGTGCATTTGAACACCGTCCATTGACACGTAGGACTTTCCTCTGTGCATCGCTGTTACCGCTGTTTTGCGCTTGTTCCGTCAGAAAGACGTAAACAGAAAGTTTAATCTACATGCTGTTTCCAGTGCCTCCTCGGCTTTTTCGTTAGCGCTGGGCTCCGTGTTTGCCAGAGGAGCGTCAGAACAGTGACAGCACAGGAGCGAGGCAAAATCGGCTTATAATTCCAACATGTTTAAAAACCTGGACTGGAGTCTAGTCTAGTCTAGACCGCCACAAACTACACGATTGGAACGCAGTTGAGTCGCAGACACTCACACATACACGAGTGACACAACTGCGACTAGCTTCAACTAGCTTCGACTAATCTCGACTAGACGTGACTAAGTGCGACTGAAATTAACATGGAAAATGAGCGAACAGTCGTGTAGTGTGTGGGAGCTTAAGGAGCCGTCAGCGCTACCTGCCCTCAGAGCGGGGAGTGTGAGTGACCGCAGGAGTTCGTCCACACAGTTGGGCACAGCGAGGATGGACTGTGAACACTCACAGAGCGCGGGCAATGTGCAGAAGCATTGGACCTGGATAAACAATGCGCTGTCCCGCACTGCGCGCACGGAAGAAGGCTCCATACTGTCCGTGCCACAGATCCATGGTTTTTACCGGGACTCGTGCGCAAGAGGGAGGATACGGCCCGTGCTGTCTGCACCTGGACTGGTGGGCTCGCGGGAGGATACTGCCCCGTGCTGCTGTCTGTACCGTGACTCGCGCACACGAAGGGAGGATAGCCTATGGTCCGTCTGTACCGGGACTGCAATGCACAAGGTGGAGGAAGCCCTACAAGACGCCACCCACTGCCGCGGTTGAACCAGGACCGGAGTCTGGTTTTGGGACTATTCTTTACGCAGAATGTCAAGACTGCATTTTAAAGGATTTCTGGACTTCAGTCTGACCGCGGTACATTCGGTGAGTTTGCAAGTTGCATTTTATTACTATTAGTAAAATAAAACAAGTGTTTTCTTTGTGACAAGGTCAGCTGATTCAAGAGTAGGGCAGGAGATATCGTATCGCTTTTAATCCCTCAGATTTAAGGCTGGTCTGAAGCGCAGTAGGAGCAAATAAGAGCGTGCTTCGTTCTCTGTGAGTCTGTGAGTTGTTCTGTTGCCATGGGGATTGTACTGGCAGTCACATTCCGCTTTCACACATGTCAACACGGGACTAGTCCCGCGACTGTTCCCGGTAATGTTACTAGATATCGACACGGATCAAATGCCAGGACAAAATATACCGTGTTTCCGTTCTGGAGCCTTTCACACTTGACCACATACTAGGAATTTACCGTGTAAGGGTCTATGTGTGAAAGGGGCTTTACATGTAAACACATGAGACACATCAAGGAGCTTTTTCTGTCATTAAAATACCACAGTTTAGTGAGCAGGCGGGGCGGGCTCGCTTCGGGCTTAGGCACACAGAGACTGACTCGGGTTCCGGTCGGGTTCGGACACGACGTGCGCGGGGGCACGGAAGAGCAGGGCATGCCACCCACCAACAAATATTGCTATGGCAACGTCAGGCCATGGCCTCTCACGTTGTCCTTCAAAATAAAAGCGCCGCATCTACTCCACTGTAGACTGTTATAAATTTGTATTTTATTTTTGTAAAGTCTTTTGCGACCCACTCGATAGATGTCCCACCAATTGGGAAACAATGTCCTAAGTTTCTCGTCAAACACTGAAATCTAATGAAAACAAGGAATTTCAAATGACTATAAAAAGACAACGTATTATGTAGAATAGCAATTCTTTTTTAAATGAAAGTAGACACATGTCACGATTCCAGTTGCACAAGTTTTTTTTGTGGAACTGTGAATATTGCTTAAAATGAGCAGAAAAGGCCTGGCAGGGAAGGGGGGGTCAAAGCCAGAATAGAGCTGGCGGTGAAAGTTTATGGTAGTTTAGTTTTATCTGGTGACCTTGTGGGTCAAGTGTTTAGAGTATATCTGGTAAATTCTACCACATTGAGTCCTGACTCTGGCAAAGGCAATCTGATGATGAATTTTGGTGCTACAAAATATATCCAATAACATACACGTTAGGGTAATATCCTCCAGCTATGGTAGTCCTGACCAAGCCTAGCAAGAACATCTGGAGATGGGTCCCGAGCGCTGCACTGCGGCGATCACTGCTCCTGAAGAGATGCCCCAGAGGCATTGAAGGATGGGTCAAATGCAGAGGACAAATTTCCCTACGGGTACAATAAAGTATACCTTAACCTTAACCTTAACCTAATTGCTCTGTAAATTGTTCCGAATCAATAATTTACATTAACTTGTTTATTACAGTGTTTTAGGTTGCAGCTATTTCCTTATCAAATTCACAGCTTCTGAATTTTGCTCACTGACAACCACAATCAAACTTTTCTGGTTCAAAGACAAGCTCTCCCTTCCATGAAAAATAAGAAAGAAAAAGTTGTGATGCTGACTGAACCACTGACAGTGTCAAATAGCTTCCTTTGTCTTCACAGGTGGGTTTGGAGGAGCAGCACAGTCGGAGGTGGGTGATGTGTGAAAGGCTGTCCACATTGGCATTCTGACTGGCCTTTGTGATTGTGGTGAGAGTGGATGCGGTGAGCAGGGAGCTGGTGACTCAATCTGAGCTGTGAGTGTGGAGATGCAGAGGAGGACGCCTGCTGCTCCATTTTGCTTTTTATTTATCCAAGCTGAAGCTCTAAACTGTCTATAACACTCTAATCACTGGGATGTGGTGCATGTTTTTATTTGAAAGATGAGAAAGATTCTACAGGTTCAAATTAATCAAGTTTATTCCCCTAACAAAAAATCTAATAACTTCAGTAATTATGTAATCAAAGAATACAACATGAGTATATAATATATAAATTTATTGTTTATATGTGAGCATGTGCTTAGCAACCAATTCCCCCTTTTGACCTCTTTCAGAGGTCATCACCTCAAGCAAGATGGAATCATGCAGCCCCTGGATCCTCCTCGTTATCCTCAACACTCATCTGGGTATATTGTCCCTTTGGTTCCTGCTGAATAACACTTTCAATGATCTTAAGACACAAAGATCAAATACAAGGGACACAACAACAGCCTACAAGTGCAGAGAGGAATGCCAGACCTGAGGTGCATAACGACTACAAGACCTTTCCATTTACCAGCCATTCACCGAAGTGCTGCCTTGGAAAGCATGCTCAGTCCTTCCAAGGCTTTGCTCACAGAGCCATCTGAGGCTGTATTATTACAAATACAACTACAACAAAGACTTTCAAACCTTTCTGCTAACATGTCTAAAGCCATTTAGATTTAGAAATGTTGAAAAGTCACTTGAGAGGTGGGGTGAAGTTGACAAACAAACCCTCTACTCCATCGCTAGTTAAATGACTCAATTTTAGCAAATTGTAATAGATTTAGATAATACAGTCTGCATTAGCTGTAATAGGAAAAATCTGAGAAATTACGGGTATATTCTCAAATCTGGTCGCTGTTTGTTCTACAAGTTTGTATTCATTTAGGACTCCTTTTGTTGTCTTATAGTTGTTCTGTTTCTTCCATTTGCTTTTCTACCATCAGGTCGCTCTGGTCATGTCCATCCACTTCTGCAAATGACAACAAACAATAACACATTCATAAAACAAGACAATTTGACTGTATGAAGCACATTATGTAAAGTAAAAATTGTATTTATTTACTTCATTCCAGTCTTAGCAATATACACTGTTAGAAATAGGGGTACGGAGAGGGTACATAATTGTTATCGAAGGTACAATTTCTAGCAATGTACCCTCAATTGTCTCTGTTTAGCCCTAAGATACAAACTTGTACCATTTTCCAACTAAAATGGAACATATATGTACCTTCTGATAAAAAGGTACATCTTTGTACCTGTAAATGCTCATGAAGAGGTGCAATGTTTTTGACCAATAGAAACGTGGCATGTTTGCCATTGACCGCACCCACAACAAGCGTCTCCTGCTGCAAAGGCTGTGGTGCTGCAGCAGGTCTCTGCTCTTGGAGAAAGGCTTTTCAAAAAGGTATTTCACATTTGTATCTTTAATTTGCTAGTGCTAGTTTGCTCTACAACTGAACTATGGTGAGTTTTTTTTTTTTTTTTTTGGGTAAGATTAGATTTGAAAACTCTCACACTATGCTTATCATTTAAGAAAAAGTGTGGACATGAGTTATAATAATGACTAAAGAGAGCATAGTCATGGTAACCTATAGCAACAAATGTCCAGTTCCAGCAGCCATCTTATGTGGGGAAACTGTACTAAAGATCTCATGCAAACTAATTAGGCTCGGGATTGTGACATCATACAGCTGTATGTTCAGTCGGTCCCATGTTAAACCAATGGAGATTTTAAATAGCTAAATACCGAAAATAACGTTTATTAAATCACATTTTGACACTATATAGTGATAGATAAACTTACCAGTGCTGACTCAGCAGTTTATTGGGCTGTTTCACAGCTGTTTACTTATTTTAATCGTTTTGTCTAATGTATTCCTATGGAAGTTCTGCTAAACTATCAACAAACATGGCGGATTTGCCATTTTTTTCCATGGTAACCACAGACGCTTCTCGAGCCTAATAGGAGGCTGAACTTGTAAATTACCTTTTCACTTAAATTCTTTGATAATTGAACCTTTTCGTGCTGGTACATTTAGTTATGCTTCTGTTCAATCAAAGTAATGTGAAAAAATCTTGAAAAAACATATTTTTATTTTTAGCTACTAAAATCTTCCTTTATAGTAAAAGCAGTTAAGTAAACACAATAATCTTGTACGTTTGTGTTCATATCGCATAATTACAGTCAAAAATGCTTTAATTGACGAGGCTAAACCTAGTTAAAGGTGGGGTAGCTAACTTTTTTTGTTGTAAATTAGTAAACTTTGTACTTTTCCTCTAAAAAGTATATAGTAAATACAGTACTTTTTGAAAAAAATTAGACTCTGAGTATTGTTTGAACAATGATGCAATGGGCCTCCAGCGTCCCAGGACTGATGTCATGCTGAGGCCCTGTGATGGAGAACTCACTCCTAGAGCTATATCAGTAATCACGTCACACAGGATAGATAACAGACGGACAGTCAGACTGTCCAATAAAGACATTTAGTTCATATCCCATGTAAGAAGATAACGTTCAGTCCCAGTGAAGCTAATCTCAAACTTGCTGTGCTCAATGTCAGATCTTTATGTAACAAATCATTTTTAATGAATCATTTTATATCTTCTATAGTCTTGACTTTATGTTGTTAACAGAAACATGGCTTGAAAAAACACAGGGAATGCAGTTCTAGTGGAATCAGCTCCACCAAATATAAATTTGAATCTGAAGAAAGAAAGGCAAAAAGGGTGGGGGTGTGTGTGCACTGTTAAGAGATAACATTGTGACCCACAGGTTGTCATTTGGGGTGTTTTCATCATTTGAGTATGTGTCCTTTAAAATGGAGCTAAAGCAATCTCCCTCCATACTCTTCATAGTTTTATACAAGCCTCCCCAACAATGCCAGAGTTTTATTGATGATTTTACTGAAATGCTTTCAGTCATATGCACAGCTTTGATGTTTAGTTATTACAGGCGATTTTAATGTTTGGATCGATAATGTTAATGACAGAAATACAAAAGAGCTCAATGCCATCTTTGAAACTTTTGGTCTACTCAGCATGTGAGTGGCCCCACCCACAACAGAGGGCACACTCTGGACCTGCTCATTACAAAGGGAGTTAATGTTTCAAATGTCAGTGTAGTCGATGTTGCGTTGTCTGATCATTTCTGTGTTTTCTTTGATCTGCATGTTGCTCCTAAACCACCGCCTGGTCCTTCAGTTGTTCAGAGAAGACACATAAATGAAAGCACAAGTGCACAGTTTATAGAAATGATTAACTTTGAAAATATCTCATGTTCTAATGTTGATGGTTTGTTAAACTCTGTTACTTCTAATGTTTTAATGTTTTGGACACCATCGCACCAATGAAGGTCAAAGTTGTTAAAAACAAGCAGAAAGCCCTTGGAGGAATGTTGATTCGGTCAGAGCACAGAAAAGGGTGTGCCGCAGAGCCGAAAAAATGGCGCAAATCAGAACTCCAAGTTCATTATGAAGCTTATAAAGGAGAGTTATACACTTACAACCAAGTTTTATGCAGAACAAGGGAAAGATATTTTTCTGAAATAATTAGTAATTGCAGTAACAACGCACGTGTCCTATTCCAAACTGTAAACAGATTAACAAACCTCCAGCTCAGTTGCCGTTAGAACTTGTTTCTACATCTAAGTGTAATGAGTTTGCAAAGTTTTTTAATGACAAGGTTCAGGGTATTAAAAATTAGCCTGATGTATCAGCCGGTTTCATTCACTCCGTGGAAACCGTCTGACGCCGCAGCATTAGAGCTAATTTGTTCCATGGTGGGCGGGGCCTTTTTCGCATTAACCAATCACTGCCGTTTGTTCGTTACCGAACGTTACGTCTGTAGCGCGACCAACACATCAGCTGTAGTCCGGAAAGTAACATGGACGTTAGCGATCATTGCCGTTTCTGTGATGCTCATTTACGGATAAAAGGTACATTATCAAATTGTAAATTAATATTTGATACTAGGTCAAAGGAGGAGAATGCATTTAGCCTGCTATCGCAGCTCGGGTTGGTTCTGACCAACACACCACTTCGCTCCAGCAGACTCTGTGTGAAATGTTTTAGACTAATCATGAGATTAAAGCAAGATCTAATCATGTTGAATAATTGGAAAAGAGATGAAGCCTTTACAACTGGAGCCGGAAAAAGAGGGAGAGAGGAATTACCGTTCAAAACGCCAAGAGATGCGAAAAAGGCCAAAAAGTCCACCAGCATGCCTCCACGGACAAGTTTTACGGAGGTGGGTAAATACACTTTGAATCTAAGTTAGTATTAAAGGTAGGAGATTGCTCAAATCAGACAAAACGTATGTCAATTTATAAACCAAGGCATTGTCGTTACAGTTTGTAAAACAACTTAGGAGAGTGAAATAGTGCTTAACGTTTATAACGGTAGAAGCGCTCAAGCGGCAGGTGTCGGTTCACATAGAGAGGGGCCTGTGGGGACAAACTTACATTTCCTTTTAGTTTGATTCGCATTGTGAACAAACAGCGCTGCTTTCACGCGCTTACAGGCCCTTGTCTCGGCTACTGTCCATGGTACTGAAAGCAGTAAATCAATCCATATCTAGGTAGGCTAAATACATACACTGATAGATTTAAAGATTGATGTTACAAAAACCCTCACTTCTAGCCCTCATTCAGCATGGCTCCGCTGCTGCTGCACAGGCCTTCCTTCACTCATCTGATTTCCTGTTGTCCTGTTCCAGCGACTGTCTGAGCGCTGTGGCGTCTAAATCACCAGAGTCTTAAACGCTGTCTTTTAAAATAAATGTAACCACTTTAGCTGTGGTGAAATAATGTTTAACGTAATCAATGTACTCTAAATATTGTTAATTGAAGCGCATAATAGTGTGCTTTTTGATTCAAGTGGTTTATAGATCCACATTCCACACATGCAATTTTGGAACTGGTAAATCAGGAACTTGAATGATTTTGCTCAGAGGTTATCATACAGCGTAAACGCTTTCATTGACATGTTACAGACTGTTCTTTCCTGAGCAAGAGAAAAACTAGCCCACCTGCATTATGTTCCCTGTTTCCACATAGCCTCCGCATTACAATGTCCACCATCAAATCCACCGTCAAGAATCACAGTGTAAAAACATAATCCATAATCAGATGCAGATCGTTTCTATCCGTACAACTCCGCACATCTTGCGCAGTACGTCCCGCTAAAGCGCGTAGTGTTATGGAGAAGTTTATTAGTCTTTCTATTTACCTAGATATGGATTGATTTACTGCTTTCAGCACCATGGACAGTAGCCGAGACAAGGACCTGAAAGCAGCGCTGTTTGTTCACAATGCGAATCAAACTAAAAGGAAATGTAATAATGAACAGAATACGGTCTGGTATTTACACCTATCGTCACATTGGAATCAGCAAACAGTTGCGAGAAAATGCAGAGTAGTTTTTCCCCCGAAATAATGATGAATGGAGACACCCAAAATGCAAAATTGAACTTTTTCAACATTTGAAGCATGTTGATAAAGATTGCGCAAAAGGGAAACGCCACTATTATAGCAAAGTCACTTTTGCTATTTTTGCTTAGTTAGTAACTACTTTTGAGTAAAAATCAGGGGGCTTCCAAGTTAATGTAACTAAGAAAAAATGTGTAACTACTTTCAAAAGTAACGTACCCAACATTGACTTTAATGCAGTTTTATCTTTGAATTTGTGCTTTATCTAAGCATGTAATATTTGCTTTAATTTTCTTGCAGGTTGTAATAAAGTATGGCACAGAGGACATAAGGACCAGCTCCTGTCAATCAGACATAGCCGGTATTGTTGAGAACATAGCCAAAAGGAAATTCAACACAGCTGCCAATCTCATCTCAAGGCACAAAGAACTACGTGACCATTTGCTGCTGAGTGTTTTAGATGTGATTGAAGCTGAATGCAAGACGGTATGCAGTCCAGTCCAGCAGTGCACGCTATGGATGTCAAGTGCCAAAGATCTGAACAATTTTCCTTTTCGAGACTGCATGAAGACCTAAAGAGGATGGCACCCTTCCTTACAGTGTCCTAGCAAAAATCTCCAGGGACTCAATCCCTCATATTTGCATGGCAGCATCTGTTGTGTTGAGGGCACGACAACCAAAACTTTCAGCCCTTGCACATTTCGTGAACTCTATTTTGCTGTATGGAGGGGCAAAAAAGGCTGTTTTGAGCGACTTGCCAAAATGGGCATTTCCACAACACATCACAATGCAATAAGCAAACTAAAAGAATTGCCCACATCTGCATGGCACCTGTGGTGTCCTTAAAAAAGACTTAGAATGTTTTACAATTCACATTCACAAGCTGAAAAAAGAGCACAAGTGAAACAAAGCTGGAATAATCTTTCATTATGTGTGTTTTTTTCTATCGCAAAACATGCTTTACTGTAGGAGTGATATTTTTAGTCTAATTTTGACTTAATTATTTTTTATTTTAGACAGTACAGCTAGCAGTGCAGTGACCCACACATGCACAACAGGAGCCCAGATCAACCTGAAATGGAGTGGGATGCAGATGATGACTTCACATTCTCCACATTGCCCGACAAAGAGATGGCTGACTGGGTGTTGCACCTTGTCTTCTCCAACAATACCTCCCTCACATCTTCCAAGAACATATTCAATATATTTGACAATCTTGACTTTTTTTGTGCACACGCACCACCAGTCTTCAATGCATCAAACAAATCTATACATTTGATCCATCACATGTGCGTCATCGATCGAATCCCCACTTTCCACCTTGACAGGCTCAACCAGCGAGTGCTTTAGCTGAATATGACCTTGGAAAGTCACTTCCTGACGCAGAGTCAATCCAGCCTTGTCGAGATTTGTGGTGTTGGGAAGTAGAATTGTGACCAATACATGGAAGTGTTTAAGCCTTTGTCAGATGTTGTTGTGCACCAATCCCACATGAGTATTTGATTTGATGTCCCAGGCTTCCACCCATGTAAGTAGCTTTCCTTTTGATAATGTATAATCAAGAATCATTTAAGCATTATTGTATTTTCATCATTGTTATTATTGTTCGTTGCCTATATTTAGCATCCACTTGGACTTCTGTTCAAGATGAAAGTCAAACTGGTGACTTGGTGGACATTCTCCAGCATCTTCAAAAAGAGTATGTCAGCAAATATGATTTCTTTTGTTTGTTTTATTTGTGAAAATTTCCCAAAAAATTAGTTAAGGCATGATCTGTATCACATGTGCAATGTTATTTAGGTATGTACCGACATCTCCAGATGGCTTGGAGAAGATTTTCGTTGTGGTGACAGACTGACAGAGGGCAGCTGCAGAATGTCCCCAGTTGGCATTTGCTTTGATGGCGAGACTGCAGAAGACAGGCTGGAGGGTCTTGCTTTCAAGTTCGAAGATTGGCATGCAATTAGAAATCTCTTTGAGGTATGTATTTTTATATTTAAAAAAGAAACATGACAACTTTTGCTTGATGCCAACTACTGTGTTGGGAAGTATACTATGAAATTGTATGAAGTTATACAGTACTGAATATCTGCATCAAAAGTATTTTTATTACTTTTTTAATACTTGACTTGATTTTTTTTTTATTCATAATATTGACAAGCACTTTCACATGGAAATAGTTTAAAAACATAGCATAAGATTAAAAAAAAATGGATACTTGGTTTGTTTCTAAGATACAAAAATACTGTATGTATAATTAATTAGAAAAGAATATTGCTCATGCAAGTTCTCTCACAAATTTTTTCCCAACACTGATCACCTACACAAAGATGTATGTGTTGTTTACATGGAATGTTTAAGAGGAATTGTTTTTAATACACTCCACAGATCTACCATCAAATTTTTTTTAATGTCAACTCGGCTAAAGACCATGGAACACTTCTGGCAAACATGAACAAGTTGAGGTAATCAATAAAGTACCCAGAAACAAATTGTCTCCTGAAGGCCTTCTGCTATTGTAATAGTCACTTGTGTACAATATAAAAACCATATCTTATACAAATTTCCTAGTGAATTTTCCACTACTGATGAACTTTGATCAACATTTAATGGTGTTAGCGGTTGTGAAGGCGGCTGTTTTAATTGCCAGAGCAGACTTCTCTACTTGGGGTGGTTTTTGAAAGTGGTGGTTGTTGTTGTGATGGAAGAGCAGATCCCTTCACTGGTGGTGGTGGTGGGGATGGTGGTTTCAGTTTTTCTTGTGTTGCTATTACAGGCACACTGGTTGGGTGTTTGGCTGAAGCTAAAGGAATGTGTTCCCTATTCTTCTTTTGTCTCACTGTCTGCTTAGGACCCCGTTCAGGCCTCTCCTTTTGCCTCAGAGTAGGTTTTCTATAAAATCTTACTTATCTGCGTTTATACAGTATGTGGGCCTTTTCCTTCGAACAGGTCCTCTCGTTTCCAAACAGATTAACGTTCTCAGTGCTGTGAATTCTTGATGCACATTCTTTGGATAGCCATGTGGCCAGTTGAGGCATCCAATCAATGTTTTGAAGAGGTCCACACTGATAAATCATTTTGCCTCCAATTTATGATGTTCTTCAAATAACTTTTGAACAGTCCCTTTTTAAGCTTTTACACACCTCTTTTACATGCACAATTAAATGTTTAATTTCACAGTGCAAAACAGTTTTCAGCATTTCTTTAACTAAATAGACATTAGAGCCCATACAGCTGCATGTTTGCATGCTTCCATGGCTTACTCCACCGATCATGCCATCTTCAAGAAACAGCGTATCTCTGACCTTGACATTTGGCACAGATTGTCTTTCTGTGTGCTCCTCTTGATCAACATTACAGCATCTCCTCTGTGAAAATTACATATTTTTTGTTCACTAGCTGCAGATTGTGACAGTGGTAAAAATTAGTTTGTAAACTGTATTTCAGGCATGTAGAAACAATTTTTCAACTTATGCGCTGCACCAAGTTCACCTTTACAAAGTTGTGGGAAAGACACATTGTCACATATTTCTAAGTTGCTTTGTAACTTTTGAGTTCTTGCCATTTGATAACACGGGACGCATCTTGTGTAGTTCGTTTAGATTCTGATATTCTAAGGCAAATATTCGTGCTTGTAGCTTGTTCATTTCTTGTGTTATCCCTCTGTTATGCCGTTGACTAGTCAGACAATAAATAAAAAAATTTAAAAGTATAAGTTTGTTTAATAAACAATGAAATAGTTTACAGATTGTAAAAATTTCAATGATTAAAAGGCAGGTAAAGAATGAAGTTGCAGGAGTAAGCAGAAAAAGTGTCTAGTCAGAAACTGTTTTTTTTATGTCTCCTTGCCTTCCAAATTCCTCTTAATTTAAATGTATTTATTGTTTTTGTTTGTTGCTCACTTAACCGCTTAAAAATATTTTCATCTAACAGGAGGAAGATTTTTTTTTCTTTTTTCATAAGTTAATCTAATAATTGTTCTTACAGGTGCAGTAATGCGAAACCAGGACCGCATGCTGCTTTCAATTCGTACAAGCACTTTGTCCAAGTTGACACTACAGCTCTTTTCCTGGCAGCAACACTGGAACATTTCAACTTGCAAGATGTGTCAGGTTTGTAGCTAATTCTGACATTGATACAGAGCAAAAGACAATAGTATCTAACACTGTGTTCTTTATTTTTTTTAGCAACTCCTGATGGCTTTGTGCCAGACAACATCCTCCACGGTACTGATGAAGAAAAGAGGACCTGGCTTCATGACTGTGTTGCAGATGTTGTAAAAAAGTTTGTGATGTTGGGGAGCATTTCGGAGCTCTCAACTGGCATAGCTGAAGTTCAAAAGGAGAAGCTTCAATGCCGTGATCCTGGATGCTCTAAAGAGTATAAATATGCAATATGCATGCATATGAGTCTGCATCTTCAAACTTAATCGACCACAAGAAATGGCACACTGAAGCAAGGCTTAGCTTTGGATTCCTGCTGTTGAATTTTCTGGATGCTGTGAAAGAAGGTGATGGGAGCGCCTTCTGAGACTGTATAAGGTGGCCTTTCTTATATATAAGGCTTACGGACATACGCAGTATGCCTACAGCACATTTCTTCTCAGTGTGCAGGTCAATGCAACACTGTCACCTCGACTTGCACACAGTTTGACATGGAACAGATTCTGGAATGGAAGGGGTGGAAAAGGAAAAAACATTCCTCTTGATCTGCATCTGGAACACCTGAACAATTTCCTAAAGTCATTCCTAAAAAACAAAGGACCAAACCTAACAGAGGAGGCTGCTGACAGGGTTAGTAGATCTGTTGGTGTACTAAAAATATGATGGACACAACTGACGGAGAGCTGCATGTGCACCATTCAAGTGGCAGTCATCACTCGCCCAATGTAAAGGAAGATGTCTTGGCACTGGTTGAGGTCCTGAAGGAGACCGAGGTTTTCAAACACCAACCAGGCAGACAATTCTTAGCCTTCCCTGGCTTTGACCGAGACATTTTATCTGGCTTAAAGTACAAGGACCTCTGGCAGTGGATGCAATCTAAACTTAAAGATTTGAGGGTTGTGCCAATTTAAAAAAGAAATAATACTACTACTTAATTTTTTCGGAATTATTGTTAGCTATTTTGCACTGACCAAACAATCTATTGCATTCACCAGGGTTTGTACAGACTTTTGAGTGAGTGAGGTTGGGGATTTAAAGGTCGATCACCTTGGAGGCAATACTTATTTTACTTTTTTGAGTGTGAGAATATTATAAAAGCATGTACAGCAGAATGTCAGAATGGGCTAACCCTAACAAACTGTCATAACTGCAAGCCAATTTCCAAAAAAAAAAAAAAATAATAATAATAATAATAATAATAAATCAATCAATCAATAAATTAAAAAATATATATACATTATTATTATACACAATAGAAAACAGAAAATCGACTATAGCATTAAAATGGTTCAAAAATGTTTCTAGGGCATAATTAAAACTGGTCTAGGGCTGCATCTGGCCCCCGGGCTAAACAATACTTTGAATGTGCTGACGCAGCAGAGCATGTGCCATTAATATATATTTATAAATTTTTGTCTGAAAAGCTGGACATCTTTTTTTCGTTGGTTTGAAATGGCACATAATTTGAAATTGTAATTTTAACAAGTTTGAAACTTTTTTTTTATTTTCATGTAGAGTATTTTTACAAATGTAACAGTTAAAAAAAAAAAAAAAAAAAAAAAAAAAAAAAAAAAACGAATGATATGCCAAAATAACCTCTGCAAGGTTATGGAAATGTTAGAAATTGATTTTGAAAAACTTTTCTAATTTTCTATCCAACAAAGTACTCCTGTGTGTTTATGATACTATGTGAGAATAAATGTGTCCTTTGTATGCTGCTGGGCAAATGTATTTATTAGAGAGATAGAACGATATAGACAGAATAGATGTGTAGAGAGAGATAAGACAAAACAGAGATCGATTAGATACAGAGAAATATATTATATAGATAGACAGATAGAGAGAGAGAAATAGATTAGATAGAGTATAGATAGAACAGAGAGAAAGAGGGGGGCAGAAAGTGAGAGAGAGAGAGAGAGAGATTGAACATAACAGAACATTTATGTACTATGTGAAACATTCACAAACTTATAGACAAAATCAATGTTTTCCATAAACACATACTGATTTCTGTACTATTTTTGTCTCTACATGCAAAAAAGCCCTAGCCAGACCACCTAGTGCCTCCGCTCCATTTCATTTCACTCCAGCAACTAAGCTAAGGTTCATCCACCTGAGCTACACAAGTGATGATGTAAAGTAAGAGCGGGAGACTAAATAACCTCTGACCACACTGTTGCTGCTTTGTGCTTGCGAATATTTATTTTGTTGGTTATTTAACTGCTTATGGTTCTATCAATCTGCAGCACACAGAAAAGCACAAACAGTCAGAAGGGCTGAGACACCTCACCTGCTTCCAGCTGGACCTGAGATATACAGAATTTAAATAAATTTACCATAATTGTTTTAATTTGACTTACAATTTTCAATTTTCATTGTATTATAGTCAACTAAATAGTATGAATACATTCAGGGAGTATGTCCAGAGTAAACACTGCAGAGAGAACACGCTAAGAAAAGCAATATCATCATTACGCAGTCATCAAGTCATAAATCTTATCAGCAGACAAATTATGCTCTGAGTTTTTTTGTACTTGTTTATTTATTTATTGCAGCAGCAGCAGATTTTGTACTTGCCCAGACAAATAATTTACTTGCTTCTTATTCGGGCTTAACCCCTAATGTCAAGCCCAGATGAAAACATAGATACACAAATATAAATAGATAGCCAGGCTAACGCCACCTAGTGCCTCCACTCCATTTCATTTCACTCCAGCAACTTCCACGGAGTGAATGAAACCGGCTGATACATCAGGCTAGTAAAATATAGGCAGAGGAAATGCAAATGTCGTCAAAAAGCGCCTGCAACCAACGTCGAGGGTGTGGCAGCTGTAATACTCCGCCGGAGAAGACGCAGAAACCAAAGAGGTGCGTGTTAATGTAGAAACATTAGAAGAGCATTTCATTATATCATTTTATCATTATTTTATCGTCTGGCATCTGGCTCATTCCAGAGGACAGTGGCAGTTGCTGCTGGCATTTCACAGAGCAGTGCATCACATGCCATTCATATTAATAATAGCCTAGTAATAGTCTACTAAATTAAAATGATAGTTTTACAAGAATAATAATATATTATCACAATAATGATTAATAATAACTAATATTGTTGTTATTATTATTATAACAATAATTAATAATGCGTATTATTATTATTGTTATTATTATTATTATTACTATTAGCCTACTATAACAATAATTAATAATACGTATTATTATATTATTATTATTATTATTATTATGTATATTTGATTATTATTGTCCAGATTTCGCTGTCTTCATCGCACTGCGGCGGATATACAGCCCCCAAAAAAGCCTCTCACATTGCTTGCTGCATCTTACACAACATTGCAAAAAGACACGGCCTGCAAGATGATGCTGTTATAAATAATACAATATAATTATATGTGGTGACGTTTTGGAGGAGCCTGGTTATAATTAAGACAACGCTGCTGCAAGCACGGAATGCTCTCATTTAAAATCATTTCACATAAAGTATGGTTTGGAGACACAAGACAACATGCAACGCGATTTCAATATGATTTTGCTACTTTTTTTTCTCTTTCTCAGACGTCTGTGGCGTCTCCTCGACCTCGCGCGCCGCCGTGCGCACTGTGCCGTGCCTTTCCTCACTAGCTGGATGCGCTGTGCGGTGGTCACTCACAATGAGGGCCTGAACAGCCGTTTTTAGAGTGGACACAGTCCGACGAAGACTTCGCACTACTCCTGTGAGTGCCCGTACCTCCTGCGCCACAGAAGAAAGACCTCACGCTGCAACGCGTGTATATCCACTGCTTCACTGATTTGGCCCGTTCCTTGGGCTTGATTGTGAAGATGGTGGTGGTGGTGGCGATGATGATGTTGATGCGAGATGGTTTTCACATGTATCTAAACAAATAAACAAGCTCAATAAATAATTGAGAATTTATATTTATAATGTGTATCCTGCTGGTTATGCAATAGGGTGAATATTGGTAAAGAGGGACAATAGGTGAAACGGACACTTATGTTTGAGGCTTTTTATATTAAAAGATGTGCACTTCTACAACTTATATTTAACCCTTTAATGCTCTTTGGCATGTATAGAATTAAAAATGTTTTTTGATGTAAAATTTGATGATATAAATGGTTTCCGTGAAAGAGTGTGATCCTGCATCAATGACATAGCAGTCTGTGATAAATGGTGTTATGGTGATAACTTTGGAAAGCTTAAAGATAGGCCTACATGTTACTTTATTATTATTATTATTATTATTATTATTATTATTATTATTATTATTATTCATTTATTTATACAGGGAGGCTCAATGAGACAAGACTCTCCTTTTCATTGGCGCCTGTTTAAAATAAAAACACAATTATTAAAACACATTACATTACATTACATTACATTAAGTACAAATATGATTAGAAATCTCTGCCACCAAATGACTAAAACAACAGTGTGAGTTGGCCTGTTGGCCTTTCCAACGGCATTTATTTTATTCGTGATATCTTGCCAGATGGCATTGCGGCTATTGTGATTGTTATATTCTGCTGTCAGCTCCTCGTGACGAGAGTTTGCCTCTTCCACGAGAACCTATAGTTCCTCGGGGTTGATTTTTTTTTTTTTTTTCGTTTGCAAGCCTCTTCCTCCATGTGGAAACTGAAGCACGCAAAAGGGTCATTTACATAGGCCCGCCTTTACCGGTTTGCTCCCGCACTACTGACGCAATTTCTCTTTGTTGATCGCGTGCAACACGCCCACTTCAGGGACGCGCAAAATTCTGAACTGCGGCGGCAAATTAGTACGCGCTATTATCCACCTTAGTAAATCAGGGCCAATGTGTAATAATTGTATAATCACAGTTTTTATTGCTATTGTCACTGAACAAACATGTCACCTCATATAAACAAGTGCTGTATTCACATTACAACCATAAAAGTTACATTTATTGGTTAATTCTCTGATTCAGAGCAAATACTGTGTGCATCACTTTCATCACAATCATCTGCACACTCATCATCTGCATCAAAATATGTAAGATAATACAAATCTGGCTCATCCACATTTTCTCTTGAAATGGACAGCACATCAAAAACAAAATCCTCAAAAACATCACTTACAATGGTCAAAATCTCTCTTGCATGGTCCAGTCTGAACACAGGCAGGTTATTAATGACATATTCCAAGTCAAATATATATTTACAATGACTCAACACAGCATCCACTAGTTCTTTGCTAAATCCAGTACATGCCTCCTGTGAGGTGTACAGATGACTGGATGGGTTGATTAAACTACATCTGTAGTCATTCAACAATTCTTCTATTAAACATTTGTCCTTTTCATCCACCTCTCTCGACTTCTGGCTTACAGATTTGTTTGGTGTACCTTCATAGTTTGGAAAGGGCTCTGCACATGTACCTAGTGATGGGCTAAACGAGCCGAGGTACCGACACATGTGCCATGCGCTGAGAGCGAGGCCTCAGCCGAGCTATGTCACCGAGCGCATCGTTTAAGAAAAGTCACGTGATCAACGCAGTTACGGTGTCGAAAAGTATCATTCTGTATCATGTGTCACTGAGGCACCAGTTCTACACAACACCAGAGAGCAGCAACGAGCGTCAGAGGAGGCACTGCTTCACCAGGCCTCTTGGGGAAAAAAGAACAATAAAACCAAATAATAAGTTCTTTTAACATGTAAAATATTACATAAATGTTTTCTGAGACGATTTCCCTTGATTTTCTGTGAATGTTGTGATGTAAAAACGCAAAAATAACCAGGATTTGCAAATACAAATATAGTGTGGTTAACACTTATATGGTTCTCCGCAACAGAATGACGTCATTAGCTGTGTGGCTTGACTTGCTAGGCCGCTGATCCCGAGTACAAAGGGTCGCGGGTTCAAGACCCGTGGTGGTATTATATTTTTCTCCACTTCAAACTCATGTGTGGAGACCTATATTCATATAAATGTATAATATTATGTAATTTCAACATTTCATGTGCAAATGTTTCAAGCACAATGTATAAAACGTTTTCAAGCCCAAAAAGAAAAGCATGAAAAAATATTGAGTGAATATTGCTAAGAACAGAAATATTCCCTTTATTTTTTTTATTACATAATATATGTTAATTACATAATATATATGTTACACTCAATTGTTCATATGTGAAGAAAAAAAATATCTACGATGTTTCTTTTGTAATTGGCTAAGGCTGCAGTAAATTTTTTAAACCACCAGATGGAGCCTATACATACACCAACACAGTGTGATCTAGTATCGACACAATAAGGGAAAAGTGTGATACACACCTTGAGGCATCATCTACCCATCACTACATGTACCCGTTGAACAGAAGCACACGCGATGGCAAAATGTACAACAGTTATGGCCTGGCTCAACACTGATGGGTTCCTCTTCAAAGTGAGCATAGAGCAATTTTCTAAGACATACATTTTTTGCACCCGAAAGAAGTTCCCTGACATTTTTCTCCACATGAAAGTACTGCCCAATGTCATAAATAATAGCATGTGATGCCTGACCATGTCTCCCAGTACGTCCCACCTGTTGGACTATTGTTTCCAGATCACTTGGAACACCATACATTACAATATGGGACACATAAGGAAAGTTCAAACCCATTCCTAATGCTGTAGTGGCCACAACAACCCTGCAGTTCCCTTCCCCTTCAGTGACCTCAACAGTCTCTCCTTGTTTTGGGGAAGTGTTTTACTATGAAACATGCCAATGAGGAGGTTGTCTTGTTTATGCTCTGGATCACATCCTATCCAAGCATGTTCTTGCAGTTCAGCTTTAAGATAAGAAAATACTTTCCCAACTGTCTTCATAGTTTGACAGTAAATAATAACTGGTTGCATCGATTCAGCTTTGCTTTTAATGTCCCCTATTAACCAGTCCAGGCAGTCCATGCAATTATTTGAAATGCGACACAGTCCAAGTCGGATATTTGTCTTGTTGGGGCTAGCAGTGATGCAGACAGCCTTGTCCATAAGTAGAATTCTTGAGACTCGGTCTCTGGACTTGATATCAGCTGAGGCTGTCAGTGCCAGTAGTGGTGTTCCTGAAAGAGTGATATAAAAAATGGTCAATGCAATATTCAATTTCAACATAACTTACTAATCAGTATTGGCTATTATCCTCGTCAGGTGTTTCATTAGCTATATAATCACATTCATTAAAAGATTTTATTTGACCAATAAATCAATCATTTATGAATAAATGTGTGGAATCAGGTAAAAGAGAGATATTACGCTGAAACAAATGTAGCGTTTTCTGCCATATTGTAACCATGCTTCCTCATCAAAACACACAGTTGAAATGTAATGATTTTTTTTTACCCAGAAACAACATCTCCCAATGTCCCTGGTCTGTGTTGTAATAGGTAGATTTATGCATCTTCTGTGTGAATGGTTTTCAAGTCTGTAAATGATCCTGACTAAGCATTTCTGCAGCATTATCATCTCATTACTCACCCTCTTTTGCAATGGATCTTAACTCCCCCAACTTTGAAAAGCTCTCTCTAAACGGTGAATATCCTTTTGAAGCTTCACCCCTGTGTAAAAAAAAACAAAAAAACAGCATGGAACATCAGTGTCAGATGCGATTACTATTCATGATATATTTATACTGGAAAAAGCCAGCTTGTTACCAGTAACTGTATCTTTAATGTAACTGAGTTACACTACTTTTAGGTAATCCCATATTTGTACTTTATTACTGATTTATTGAAATGTGATATCAGAAAACTTTTTGCTCATCTGTTACCTTTTCAATCAAGACACCATCTAAACTCTTCGACTACAATGTGTAAGATGGTGTTTTAATCCTGAAGTTTTCAATAGAATGTCAGTGTAATAAGGAATTAATGCAATTATAACTGGATTTACTAAAATTGTAATAACAAATGTATTGTCAACATCTTATGAGTTAATGAGTAACACTAATTACTAAAAAGAAGTAACTTATATTAACTTACAGTTCCATTTGTAGTGAGTTACAAAACACTGCCTCGTCTACATTTATTGCAGCTATTCACTTACAATAGGTTGTGTACTGGCTAACTGATTTAAGTAGGCCTACACTTTAATCACACATCTTCATCACACTATATACGTGTATATATATATATATATATATATATATATATATATATATATATATATATATATATATATATATATATATATATATATATATATATATACACGTATATAGTGTTATTTTTTTTTTTTAAATAGCCCCATATTTTGGAGGTTCTATGAATTGTTATTATAGCTAGAGAACTACAACAAAACGTTACCTCTACAATATAGCGTTAGATCAATTGTCCAACGGGTCTTTTCAGTCCCCGGTACGTCAATGCCCTGTTTGTAGACGGGAAGTAAGTATAAAATGTGTATGGGCGTGTGTGTGTGTTTGTTTTTATCACCTTATAGGGACAACCACCGGACAGCACACTCTACAAGTGGGGACCTGAATTTTTGTCGGGACAAAAACTCGGTCCCCACAAAAATGACAATGTAATTGATGAAAATAAGCTCCGGACAACACCCTGTACAAATTTGGGAAAAATCCCCACAAGTCAAAAAACCTGACTTTAAGTGTGTGCCCACACACACTGTGTCTATTTTAACAGAATAGCGCGTTTTAGAGGGGGGATTAATGGAGACACTCAGTCCGCCTCTGAGGCACTCTGCTCTGGATTTCTGGTAGGGGGGTCATTGCTCACTCTCATGCCCGGGGAAGAGCACTCATCCCCGGCTAGGTTGCACGGAGGGTCGGCCCCTGTCCTCCGGAGAACCAGACAATTTTCTCACCCGATTTTAAACACTTTAATTCGGCCTGGGGCACTTCTTAGGGCATGGATGGATGCAGCGTGACCTGCTCTTTAACCCTGGGTGGGTCTTAAGCCAGAGCACCGTGTATTTTTGACAGAATAGTCGGTTTTAGAGAGGGGGAATCCCGGGACATCCAGTCCGCCTCTGGTGCACTCTGCTCGGACTGGGTTTTGGGGTTATACACCCCCTGAGTTCCAGAAGAACCAGACTGTTTCAGGCTTGATTTTACCTTGTCTAATAAGATGCTTTGCTTGTTTTAGAGGCATGGATGGTGACTCAGATGACCTGTCTGGGTGTACCTCATCGGGCAGCCCTGCTTTCGTTCCTGAATTCAGCGACAGCGACAGCGATGGGGACAGTGGAGATTCATTTAATTCATTCATGTCAACAGAAAGCAACCTGCCAGGAAATTCAAAAAATAGACCCAGGACACACTCAAAAAGCCCAATCCAACATACCAATGACACCCCTTCAGAACAGCAACAAGTACCAGAAAGTAGCTCATCACCTCCTTGGACAGTCCAACGCCAACGTTCACTGTCAGTGCAGACAGTAAGTACAAAAGCAGATGGGTCTCGCCAGTACAATAAGAGACAATATTGCTTGTTCTGTAATAAAGGATTACTGAAAATAACTCGACATTTGGAGCATGTTCATAAAAATGAACTCGAGCTTGCACAAGCCATGTCTTATAATAAGGGATCAAAAGAAAGAAAGCTCCATCTTGAACATCTTCGAAACAGGGGAAACTTTGCTCATAATGTTGAGGTGTTAAACGGAGAAGCAGGTGAACTTGTTCCCCGGAGGAAACCATCAGTAAACACAGAAGCCCAGGATTACATGCACTGTGTTCACTGCCAAGGCCTATTTAGAAAGAAGATTCTTTTTAAACATGTCTCAAAATGCAAGTTTAAGCCTAGCGGTGAGCCAAATCGAGGAAGAACGCGGGTCCAGGCGCTCTGTGCCTTTGCTGTACCACCACCTCCGGGCGTCAAACAAGACTTCTGGAAGCTGCTAAGCAACATGATAAATGATAAAGTTTCTTCCATAGTGAAAAAAAGATCCATGTATTCTAGAATTTGGTGAAAATCTTTTTAGTCGTTTTGGCCATGATGCTGGGAAACATGAGTATATTCGTCAAAAACTGAGAGAGTTGGGAAGGCTTCTGTTATGCTCAAGAAAAAACCCGGCGCTAAAGACCATTGAGGACCATGTTTTGCCTTCAAATTTCATGCATGTTGTAGAATCTGTGAAATGTGTAGCTGGTTATGACAGGCAAAACAATACATATAAACGCCCAAGTCTGGCTCTCAAATTAGGGCATAGTCTGTCAAAGATTTCAATGTTGGTTGAAAGTCGTTCAAACATCCAGAACAACAGTGTTGCAGCTAAAAATGCCCGTACATTCCGACAAATCTATGAAGCAAGATGACATGAAATGATATCTGCAGCGTCACTGAGAACACTTCAAGAAGCTAAGTTTAATGCTCCACTTTTACTTCCATTCACAAGAGATGTCCAGGTGCTTCATTCATTTCTGGATGCAGAGCAGCAGAAACTTCACTCCACGTTGTCTTCTCAAGTGTCAACCCAGGACTGGGCTGGATTAGCAAAAGTCACCCTGACTCAGATAATTCTCTTTAACAGACGGCGTTCCGGCGAAGTATCAAAAATGCCTCTGTCAGCATACATGTCTCCGCATAGCCAGGATGCGCTGGAAGACCTGGGTGATGCACTCTCTGATTTAGAAAAGAAACTGTGTCAACACTTCAGAAGACTGGAGATAGCGGGGAAGAGAGGAAGGAAGGTGCCGGTTCTTTTGACACCAGCCATGCAGGAAGCATTGGATCTTCTTGTCAGCAAGCGGGAGATGTGTGGGGTTGTACCGGGAAACAAATACCTTTTGCCAGACCAAAAGCATGTTCATACTTTCGTGGGTCTGACTGTCTCCGGCATTTTGCCAAGATGTGTGGGGCAAAAAACCCAGAAAGCCTCACCTCCACAAAACTGCGAAAACAAACTGCAACTCTGTCTCAAGTTCTTAACCTGAGCAACACAGAGTTGGATCAGCTGGCCGATTTCCTGGGGCATGATGTAAGAGTCCACCGACAGTTCTACAGACTTCCAGAAGGCACCCTTCAACTGGCTAAAGTGAGCAAGATCCTCATGGCTTTGGAGCAGGGACGTATGGCTGAATTCAAGGGAAAAGGCCTGGATGACATCACTATTGACCCAGAAGGTAAAGATTTTTTTTGTCTATCCACACTTGAGCTCCAGCAGATAGGCCAGGTTCCAGGTTAAAAAGCCCCAAATCAGGAACCCCTCTTTTAAACCCCAGAATAGTACCTTGTAAGTCGGATCCAAAGTTACACATTGTGTCGTTAAAGACCCAGAGTTTGTTCCAGCAGACAGGCCAGGAACCCCTCGTTTAAACCCCAATATAGTGGGTCTATGCTGGGCAGCAAGCTGGCCACTATCAGCTTCTGAGTCTCTGCCCAGGCCTGGTGCTCCTCTCTGGGCCAAGTGCTCTCACACTCTGCCTCTTGGAGCCTCTCCTCCACCTCCACAAGGCTCCAGGAGATCCTCACACTAAGTCCAGGTCAGGTGCACCTTACTGGGCCAACTGCACTGACACTCTGCCTCCTGGAGCCTCTCCACCACCTCCACAAGGCTCCAGGAGAGCCTCACACTAAGTCCAGGTCAGGTGCACCTTACTGGGCCATGTGCCCTGACACTCTGCCTCCTGGAGCCCCTCCACCACCTCCTCCAGGAGAGCCTCACACTAAGTCCAGGTCAGGTGCACCTTACTGGGCCATGTGCCCTGACACTCTGCCTCCTGGAGCCCCTCCACCACCTCCTCCAGGAGAGCCTCACACTAAGTCCAGGTCAGGTGCACCTTACTGGGCCAACTGCACTGACACTCTGCCTCCTGGAGCCTCTCCTCCACCTCCACAAGGTTCCAGGAGAGCCTCACACTCTGCCCAGGAAAGGTGCTCCTATCTGGGCAGGTGAAGACATACATAAAGTTTGTACATTTCGGCTTGACTAAGCTGTTTCTTTACTTTTAACAGATCATGCCCTCCAGGACAGTGAGGACGAGGACGAGAACCAGAACATAGAAGAAGATCTGGATGCTGAAATGCCAGACGAAACAAATGAAACATCCCAGCCTGTTACAATTGAAACATCCAGCCATCCTTCACTGCAAGCGGTCCAAAGACCGTCACGCAAAGGACCGTCACGCACCCCCACTTCAGCTCGCCGGACAGTCGTAAAGAGAACGTGGAACCAAAGAGAGGTCAAAGCCGTGGAAAAGCACTTGATGCACTTCATAAACTCGTGCCGAGTTCCGGGCAAAGCAGACTGTGACAAGTGCATTCGGCTTGAGAAAGTCGCGCTCAAACGGAGGGATTGGTTAGCAGTGAAATTTTATGTAAAGAATCGAATCACAGCTCTTAAAAGAACAGTTTAATGATTATAATTTAATTTATGTTAATAAAGATTTAGTTTTATTCATTTTTGTGTGTCATTATTTCCTAAAAATTCATTCCAATCACCAGTGTACATGGTTGGGTCTCATAACTATCTCTATCCCTGAAATGTCCCCAGAAGTTTTTAATGGAATAAATGTTTTTTGAAGTCAAATTACTGCTAAGGAAATTTAGAGAACCATAACATATTTTTTGGGCTCCGGTAGAACCAGCAGAAAGGGACGTTCCCACAAGGCATGTTCTAGTCATGCGTCCCTACAATATGTTAAAGACACGTATGTGTGTCTTCACATGTGTGATTGTATTACACACTCCTTGTGTGAACACGCTACACACACATACAGGAGTCGTCACGTGTGTGACACTCCTTGTGCGAACACGCTACACACATACCAGAATCTTCACATGTGTGATTGTGTTACACACTCCTTGTGTAAACACGCTACACAAACACACAGGTGTCTTCACGTGTGTGACACTCCTGGTGTGAACACGCTACACACATACAGGAGTCTTCACATGTGTGATTGTGTTACACACTCCTTGTGTGAACACGCTACACACATACAGGTGTCTTCACATGTGTAACTGTGTGACACACTCCTGGTGTGAACACGCTACATACATACAGGAATCTTCACATGTGTGATTGTGTTACACACTCCTTGTGTAAACACGCTACACACACAGACAGGTGTCTTCACGTGTGTGAGACTCCTGGTGTGAACATGCTACACACATACAGGAGTCTTCACGTGTGTGATGTGTTACACACTCCCTGTGTGAACATGCCACACACATAAAGGTGTCTTCACATGTATGATTGTGTGGCACTTCTTGTGTGAACACGCTACACACATATAGGAGTCTTCATGTGTGATTGTGTTACACACTCCTTGTGTGAACACGCTACACACACATACAGGTGTCTTCACATGTGTACCTGTGTGACACACTCCTGGTGTGAACACGCTACACACACATTAAAGGAGTCTTCACACGTGTAGCTGTGTACTGCACTCCTGGTGCAAACACACTACACACATTACAGATGGAAAGTCTTAACATGTGTGCAACACATATAACAGATGGAATAGATCTGTACACACAGAATAAAAATTGTGACTGTGTAACACACTGCAAATACGCCACTGATGTTGCAGAGAGAAGACGTTGGATACGCGACTGTGAACACACCTCTAATGCAAACACGCTACTCACTTTGCACTGGGAACAGGCTGAACACGTGTGACTGTGTAACACACTTCTTGTGGGAACACGCCACTTTCTTTGCAGTGTAAACATGTTGGACATGTGACTGTGTAGTACACCTCTAGTGCCAACACGCCACGCACCTTGTAGTGGGAAAAGGCTGGACACACATACCTGTGTAACACCTCTCTAGTGCGAACACGCCACTCATCTTGGAGTGGGGACAAGTTGGACGAATGACTATGTAACACACCCCTAGTGTGAACATGCCACCCAACTTGTAGTGGGAACAGGCTGGACACACATGCCTGAGTAACACTTGTAGTGTGAGTACGCCACTCACCTTGCAATGGGAACAGGTTGAACATGTGACTGTGTAACACACCTCTAGTGCGAACATGCCACTCACCTTGCAGTGGGAACAGGTTGGACACTGATTGTGTAATACTAGTGCAGACACGCCACTGACCTTGCAGTGAAACAGGTTGCACACATGATTGTGTAATACTAGTGCTAACACGCCACTGACCTTGCAGTGGAGCCTGTTGGACATGTGATTATGTAACATACTCCTGGCATGAAACACTACACACGGTTCTATGTACAATGTGACATAACCTGTTTCATAGAACCATAGTCATGTTTAGGTACCGGCCAACAAAAGGAGCTTTTGGGGACAGCTTCGCGCAGCTCCAAACAATCATGGATCTGTCCAAAGGGCACCTGACCGGAGCCACTAGCTAACACAACAACCTGTGTTGTAGTAAGCTCGTACAAGCACAAGGACACAATCTAAACGGTACCAGTGTGACCGGCAGCTTTAACTAGCATCAGGGGAGGCCGTCCTCTTCACAACAACTGCATCCGGCGCTGTCACTGTCATGGCGCCAAGAGGAGAAAAAGCCGCCGCGTCATCAAGTCACCACAGGGAAGGCGCAATCCTAAACAGAGGTTTGCTGAGGAGATGGCTGCCTCAAAAACCTCGCGCCACTGGACCCGGGCCAGGGCTCTGAGGAGGCAGAATCCTCGAGCTGCCTTCGTGTTCTCTTCCTTCTCTCGGAGAAAGACATGCCGGGCTCCAGCGGCTCGAGTGAGTTTCCTCGAAACCCCGCACAGGGGCGCTCTGCGAGGCAGCTCCACAAGCCGCAGTCATGCTTCCCTCTCTGCGAGAAGACACGCCGGGACTCGGGCCTCAAGTGATCCAGCCAAGATAAAGCCATGCTGTGAGCTGCAGTTCTCCCCACCGTGAGAGCTGCTGCTCCGCGGGAGCCAAAGCCTCTGTAAAATGGCGCGGCCAGAGGAAACGCTGATACGTCCGTCTTCAAGATGTAAAGAGCCACCGCAGCTCCAGTGCCCGACACCGGAAGGTGAAGAAGATCTCGGGCAAAGAGACAGCGGTAAGTCCTGTCCTACCCTTCTTCATCAGCATCTTCTTCTTCTTTGCGGTGGAAGAAAAACTTCTCGGGTGCTGAGTGTAAAAGAGGGTTCCACAATGGCGTTGCATGGCTTATATAGGGGTCTAGGAGCCCCCTCACATGATTGGAGCAGGTTCTCAGGGCTAGGCGGAGCCTAGGAGTGTACTAGCCAATAGCGAAGCCCGTAGAGGGCGTAGCACATACGACATAGAAACAGGAGCACTGAGGGTTTGCTTGACAGGTTAACAGGCGTCAACGTTTTACTGCCCTCATCATGTCCACAGTTTATATATTTTTATAATTATAATTTTTTTTAGTACAAGGCTGTTACAAATCTATGCAACTGTTTTTGACAAGACTGACAGCAAACAATTTTTGAAAATTCTCCATACAACCTTTTGTTTTGGAAATAATTGAAGCACCGCGTGTAAGTGCGGCTGTGTGACTGCAGCTTCATGTTGCGCTCCTCTGACACCTCCATGTGCTTGTGTTTCATTTTTCTCTCAGTAATTCGTGTGCGCATGAGATCGACGACATGTAATGACAATACCAGGCTCACCGGTGTAAAATTGTGCTCTTGTTAATACTACAGCAAAGGATTTTTGCTTAAAGTGGCGGTGAACGAGGTGAGCCTGCGCTGTACTTCGTTCTTTTTCTCTTTTCTCCACTCACTCCGCGAACTCTCTTCATTAATGACACAAAACATAGACATAATAGTTGTTTCGGGGGCATTTCTATTGCTTCTCACCGCGTTACGAGCCCGCCCCGCGCTGTAATATGAAGTGGTCCACGGTGACGCGCTGCCCAACAAAGGATAAACTATTTAGTTCCAAACACGGAGCTCTATGGTTCTCTGCGTAGACAGGGACAGGTAGTTGTCCCACCTCCTGTCCTGTCAGTTGAGCGGGGGATGAGCGGGCGATTGGTGGAGACAGAAAGGAGAAGCAGCCGAGAGCCGCGTGTAATGTTAAAGGGGAACACACTCAGTTTGGATATGAAAGCATATTTTACACTGAGTAGCTCTGGAATTAAATCTAAGTTACATATATAACGTATTTGAATAAAAATAAACAGTGAATGAATTTGCATAAGTTCAGTATAAGTTGGTTTATGTCTGTAACAAGCAGAGCTGGTTATAGTTTTATCCACCTTCACAATAAACAAATTAATTAATCATGCTGATCTAATTTAGTGAAAAATTATTTTACACGTACATTTCTAGCAAAATGTAACAATTCTTATAACAAACTGTTGATTTTGTGTTACTTTTGCTCTTGTCTTTATGCTGTGGGAGAAAATCGCAAAAAAAAAAAAAAAATCGCAATCGCAATATTTCCTGGAAAAAAAATCGCAATTATGATTTTTGGCTAAATTGCCCAGCCCTACTCATATCTATTATTTGTGTCCTAATATTTGTGCACTATGATGATGATGTGTATTGTATCCCCCCCACATTTTTAATCTAACTTATGTTGTTTTATATGTCAGCTGTGTGTATGTGTTTTGTACTGCTGCTGCAAATGAATTGCCCTCCGGGGATCAAATGAAGTCAAAGTTCAAGTTCTAGGCCATTGGTCATATGAGTTTCAGTCTTGGTGAAGTCCAGTCCACCTGGTTTAGTTCGGTCTATTTCTAGTCCTTGTATACTGCGTGATAGTCTGATTTACATCATGGTCTAGTCCAGGTTTAGCATTAAAAATCCATTACATTAGACAAAGCAAATCATTTTGTTCATGTCCATGATGAGGATTAAATGTCCATTAATGCCTCCCCTGACCCTTCCCCAGGGCTCCCCTGCAAAAGAGACTCTGAATCTCAGTGGGACTTCCCTGGTTAAATAAAGGTCAATTAAATTAAATTAAATTAATATATCATTCCAGCCTAATCATCTAAAACTCAAACTGAAATGGTTTCGGAACACTTTGGTCACAATGGCTGGAGTATTTGTAAAGCTGAAACCGTGTAGTTTTAACTTCTGATGACTAAGAATCATCAGAATTTAATAACAATCATAAGTCAGAACAATCTCTGTCCAAAATAATCAAATTAACACATACATTTTGAGGGTAAATGTATGGATTAGTATAGCTGGTGTTTACAGCTGGAACACTAGATTTGGCGTATTTTGAGTTTTGACAATTCCTTTTCAAAAGTTGAAGACAACTGAAGTAAAATGAGGTTTAGAAACCTCAAAAAACTTTACCTAAAAATTTGGTGGAGCTTATACATTTTTTTTTTTTTTTTTCGAAAACTGAGTATGATTCATCCCAGAGTGGCTGATTTTATTTTAAATAAAAAAGTTTCAATTATATTTTTAGTTTTAGCATTTCCAGGTGCTGATATGTCAGATATTGAACAATAATAAAAATGTATGAAGAAAAAAATGGGAGAAGGGCCCTCTATATACCCATTGCGGCTCAATGAGATTTTAAATATAATTTTAAAATAAGTCTTTTTCATCTTATTAAATGTACCTAAGCTAAGCTGGTCTTGAAATAAGACTAACAGGACATATACTATGATTTAGAATGAAACAGAATGTGTTTTTACAGTGAGCACATCACTTCTATTTCCACTGGAGCTCCACACGCGCTCTCATCAATAATGCACAGCTCAGCAGACTCTGTCAATGCTTCTACAAAGAGTGCCAAACCCCGTCCCCCAGACGAAGACATGCGAGGGCCCCAACTGATTTAAACTAGCCTGCATTATCACGCAACCCACCACATCTGCGCACATCATGTGAGAGGTGTGAGGCAAGGGGCTGTGGTTCAGCTCCGCGGGGGTTCTCTGGCATTAGCGGGATGGTTCTGGCTCGGCTCCCCAAGCAGTGTTAGGGGGCCGTTTGGTTGACAGCTGAAGAAAAGAACCAGGGGAACATGGGAACAACAAGTGAAGGGCAGGCAGGACAGGCGGGACAAAGAAATTAATGGGTGCAATGATTAAAAGGGTCATCAAACTCTTAACCCAACCACAGTCAGGCCGGGGCCCCTCAACTCAAGGGCCCCAAACCACAGAAAGCATGTTTGGATGAGAGTACTCAGGATGTCCTGTACATACTGTTTGACTGAACGCACTTAATCCACAAATAGCTATATTTTATTTTAGAAACCTAGCATTTTCAAAACAGTAAATGTGTTTAAAAATGTAAGCATTTACTCCATGTGCTTTTTAGGCCCGAGCCCCCAGCAGGGCGTAGGGCGTATTGGTTCTGCAACGATGATGTCTGAGCGAAGCATAATTTTCTTTTCTTGCTCAAAATTCACATTTTGGCTTGGAACAGCTCAGTGGCAATAATTTTCCATAGAATAGTGTGGCAGTATGGGTTCCCGCCACTGTAAGTCAAGTCCAGCAGGTGGCGCTTTAGCATATAAAAGGCCCTCCTCTACCCTTTTGCGGCCTGTGAGTCTCGTGCATTTCCTCTCCGGGTCTGGTGTTTACGTCCGCCTGCTCTGCTGCGCCAGGTAGATTTGTACTCCTTACTCCTAAAATCTGATCGTATCTAGTCATTAATGCTTGTTTTATTGTAGTGCCGTGTTGTGGCTCGGCCCAGGGCGCAACGCTTCATGGTGCACGTTGTATTGTGCTTTGGTGTCTGGCGTTCCTTTGGAAGCTGGGGTCCGAATGTGACGTAGCCGGCTTTGGTCCCGTCAGTTCTATGTCGTATGTGCTACGCCCTCTACAGGCTTCGTTATTGGCTAGTACACTGTGAGGGGGGCTTTTAGACCCTATATAAGCCATGCAACGCCATTGTGGGACCCTCTTTTACACTCATCACCCGAGAAGTTTTTCTTCCACCGCAAAGAAGAAGAAGAGGAAGAAAGATAGGACTTACTGCTGTCTCTTTGCCCGAGATCTTCTTCACCTTCCGGTGTCGGGCACTGGAGCTGCGGTTGGAATTACATCTTGAAGACGGACATATCAGCGTTTCCTCTGTCCGAGTCGGCCGCACCATTTTACAGAGGCTCCTCCATTGCTCGTTCCACGGACCAGCATTCTCCACAGAGGGGAGAACTGCAGCTCACAGCATGGCGGTATCCTGGCTGGATCACTCAAGGCCCGAGTCCCCTGGCGCCCGGCGCGTCTTTCTCACAGAGGGAAGCACGACTGCGGTTTGTGGAGCTGCCTCCAGAGCCCTGACATGGGTCCAGTGGCACAGGGTTTCGAGTCAACTTCGCCGAGCTCTCTGGAGCCTGCCGTGTCTTTCTCTGAGAGAGGGAAGAGAGCATGAAAGCGTCTCGAGGATTCTGCCTCCTCAGAGCCCTGGCCCGGATCCAGTGGCGCGAGGTTTTGAGGTAGCCAACTCTCCTAAGCAAACCTCTGTTCGGTAGGATTGAGCTGAAAGCTCCGTGCGCGCCTTCCCTGAAGTGACGTGTTGACGCGGCGGCACAGGTCACACAGGTACCGTTTAGAATGTGTCCTAGTGTTTGTTTGAGCTTACTACAACACAGGTTGTTGTGTTAGCTAGTGGCTTTGGTCATGTGCCCTTTGGACCGGATCCTCATGCTGGTTTGGAGCAGCTGTCCCCAGAGGCTCCTTTTGTTGGCCGATACCTGAACGTGACTATGGTTCTATGAAACAGGTGATTGTCACATTGTACATAGAACTGTGTGTAGTGTTTCATGCCAGGAGTATGTTACATAATCACATGTGCAACATGCTCCACTGCAAGGTCAGTGGCGTGTTCGCACTATATTACACAATCATGTGTGTGTAATGTGGGTGTAGCGCGTTCGCAGCAGGGGTGTCGCACACGTAAAGACTCCTGTATGTGTGTGTAGCGTGTTCACACATGGAGTGTGTAACACAATCACACATGTGAAGACTCCTGTATGTGTGTAGCGTGTTCACACCAGGAGTGTCACACACGTAAAGACTCCTTTATGTGTGTAGCTGTTCACACAAGGTTGTGTCACACAGCCACACATGTGAAGAGTCCTATATGTGCGTGTCGCATGTTCACACTCGAAGTGCATACACAATCACACATGTGAAGACTCTTTTAATGTGTGTTGTGTTCGCACAGGAGTACATAACAGTCGCACGTGAAGACTCCTGTTATGTGTGTAGTGTGTTCGCACCAGGAGTGTGTCACACAGTCACACATGCGCTTTTCCCACCTTTCAGGCACTCAGAGCGCGTTACATTCAAGGATCCACTCACCCAGTGTACACAGACACTGGGAGAAGGTGGTTTACGTCTCTTCTCGTCTGACAAGGTCCTAACTTGCTTTGCTTCTGAGATCTGACGGAGTCTGGCTTGGACAAGCAAGTGAAGACTCCTTACCACTGTAACTTGTATCAGGAGGGTCTCACAGTTGCACATATTGGAGCCTTTAACCTCTTCAGAGTGTGCACTTTTTCGCAGTGTATGTGTTTACTCTTGTACGATGCACAGAGACACATTTGCAGCTTCCTGTCTAGTGTACCGTTTGCTAGCCTATGAATGCCAGGAGGGTGTTGCACCATCACACCTTGGTTTCCTTTTCAGTGCATTTGTGCTATGTGCTCACATGAGAAGTGTGTTGCACTGTAACGTTGGAACTTCTTTTTCAGTGTAACTGCGTACAGCCGTGTTCACACTAGGACTGCACTGCCCAGTCACACATTTAGGATAACCTCCAAAGTGTAAATGTGTAGTTGTGTTCACACCAGGAGTGTGTTGCAATGTCACACATGTAAAACCTCTTTTCCAGTTTCCAGTTTCACTGTGTGCAAGTGTTCACACAACGAGTGTATCGTACAGTCACACTTTTTGGACCTTTTCCCTGTATAATTGTGCACTGATGAGTGCATGACAGGAGCGTGAGTGTGTCATGCATTGGGCACTCTTACTCATATAGCCAATGGTGTCTAAGTGTTTTTACATTGGGAGAGTGTGACAGCGGCACACATTTTATGACATTTTTCCAAGGTAATTGTGTGAAATAGTGTTTACACCAGCAGTATGTTGCATTGTCACACATTTGGATCGTTTTTCTACTTAACTGTGTAAAGGGAGTGTGAGAGTGTTACACTGTCTGTCACACACTCAGTAGACAGATGAGGTCTTCGGGTCATCACTGCCTGATTTTTACCACAAAGTAGAGAGGAGGAGAGGAGCCTTTTTATTGAAAAGACTGTCAAGCCCATTACAGCTCGTCATGTTGAGCTGTGTGTGTCGAATGACCACGTTGACTCCCCGTACACCCAAAACGTGCATAAAAAAGGCCCAGCGCACTTTTTAACAATTTGGCAACGGGAATCTCTACCATCTCTGGTGGTTATGTGCATATATGGCACAACACAGAGTGGAGCTTGTGGCATGTTGCGGTCTAGGGGTATGATCATCAAGCGTACCTCTGCGAGTCTCTGAGATCACATAGCACAGGGCATTGTGTGTGTCTTCTGTGCACCTAGGTCCTAGGACTTGCTGCCTCATCACATAGACATGTGTATCGCGGTCCCGCTCTCCACTACTACAAGAGCACGCAAAGGGCTATTAGCACTTTCCTCTGTTCCCCTTGAATCACGTGGTTCATTCACTGGCAAGTCTTACCACATTTGCTGGTGCCTGGTATCACTGCAAGAGCCATGGCTGGCGCTGAGGAAGTTCTGCACTTCTCTTAAAATATTCCATTGGTGCTGGTTTTCAAATTCCACCCAGGGGAGAACAGGGACAACATGGTGCACTTTGCACCAGTAGAAAAGATGGACTATTGCGTTGGCTCTCTCCTTTACCTCTCCTGAGGTGCGATTGCTCTTTTCATGTTATTTTTCACCGGCGGCAAAACATGCATCGTCTGTCAGACAACGCAGAGTGGTGACATGTCTGGTCAGACTGAGAGGTGCCCTAGTTCAATGTCTGTTGATATGGGCCACCCAGACGGTTCTCGTTTTTGCTAAGAGAACGGGAGACTTGTGTGCAGTATCGATGCACCCAGCAGAACTGCTAGACCACGGGCTAGGTAGACCCCCCCCTTCACCCGTCTGGGGATTTTTGAAGACATATATTTCTGAAAACTACATACCTAGAGCCATTCAAATCTGATTGTCTGCAAGCAAAATATTGGTGGGTGTGGCTGTGACACACTTTCAAAGATCGGTACCGCCCAAAAATTTGATATATTTATATATATGCCCATACACACTAAAATGAGCATTTTTAATGATTTTAAGATGCATATTAGGTCCTAGCCTATAGCAGAATATGTGGTGAAGGGTTATTGCATGAAAAAAGCTTGGTATTTTTTGTATATGGCAATAAAATGCTAAAAAACAGTTAAAAATACAAAGTGCCTCAAATTGATACCATTTTGATCCCTATTCATTCTGCCAAGATATCCAAAACAGTATGAGTGCATAAAATGAATAATAACCCCTCCAGGTGTCAATCTGTTAATGAAACAATGAGACGGTTTCAACAGATCAATCTACAGTTCATAGGTTGTGGCAGGGACAATAATTATGGTGTATGGTAATGTTCTCTCTATATAGCTATTTTCTTTGTTAAAGATTTTGAATGTCTAAAATAAATAAATAATAAATCAAATACTAATAATTATTAAATAATGTTAATAATAAAGTATAATGCTTTAGATAAGACCAAGGTTAATTCAATCGTGTTTTTACAAAACAAGTGTCAGTGCCAGAAAACTCCATGTGTTCTATTTGGTTGTGCTACTACATGTATAAGATAAAATCACTGTACTGACTTTCATTATTGCAGCGATACGATTCATTTAAGATTCATTTCGTTAACGATACGGTTCAGTTCAATCTGTCTTCTGATCACCATTCACTTGACATAGTTTTTTTGGTTAAAACAATTTTAAATATTGGGTACATTTGAGAATGTGTATTTTACACATACATATTCATGAGTTTGATGCTGAAATAGTGAACTTTGTAATACAAATTGCGTAGTACAAATACAGAACAAAAACGCACAAACAAATGTGCTTGCTTTTTGTAGATGCCTTTAAGCGCAATAGACCAGGTGGTCTGTGATAGCTTGGACATGCTCCAATCATGTTACGCCATGCCTGATGGGAGTACAGTTTCCCCTACTGCCTTCGTGTAGGATTTAGCCAATAGCAAAGCACGTAGAGGGCGTAGCACATTCGACATAGAAACCTTAGTTACCTAATGTAACTGTAGTTCTATGAGTATGTGCGTAGCCCTCTACCTTCATGCCCATCAGCCCTGGCCTCTCTTAGCTGAGTGTTAAGAGGGTCCCACAATGGCATCGCATGGCTTATATAGGGTCTAAAAGCCCCCTCACATGATTGGAGCAGGTGGATATTTTTTTCTCAGGGCTAGGCGGAGCCTAGGAGTGTACTAGCCAATAGCAAAGCCCGTAGAGGGCTACGCACATACTCATAGAACTACACTTACATTAGGTAACTAAGATTTGTCACCTGTCATGGGTGCGCAGCAACGTGTATTAAGATGAAGCAGGTTCTACTGCAATGTGTGGGCATAAATGTAATTTTCATACTGTGTCGCTAATCAAATATTTTTGAATTCAGACGGAGGGGTTGAACCACATCGGCCAATCGCTGTCTTGTCTTTGCTTTGTCTTCTACTGCTGTATGTCCTATACAGTTCCTGGTTGGGTCACGTGTACCACGCCTAAACCTGGATTTGTATGAATGGACTGTTTCTGGATAAAATGTGATGTTTTGAACGGAACTGAATTGATTTGACCAGACTCAACTTTTGGACTGACTTTAGCCTTTTATGTTTTAAAAGAAACAAGAAAAGCAATAACCAGTAATTAAATAAATTATTGTAACTTGAGCCTCCTAATTTTTAATCACTGTGAACGAACTTGTGCGCTTTACGCGCTGCCTTGTTTGGGTATAATATGCCCTGGCGTTTTTGGTGTAACTTTAATAATAATAATAATAATAATAATAATAATAATAATACATTTTATTTATATTGCGCTATTCTAGACACTCAAAGACGCTTTACAGACAAAGGCAGCTAAACAAAGGTACAATACATAAAAACAGTTAGTAATTACAACATTAATCAATCATTAAAAACAGTTATAAACTAGGGCTGCAACAACTAATCGATTTAATCGATTAAAATTGATTATTAAAATAGTTGTCAATGAATTTGGTCATGGATTAGTTGGCTAAAAACTTTTACTATCAGTCCGCTGAGATCCAGCCGCGCGCACTGAGTGGACACCTTCAGCGGCTTTGTAGAGTTAGATCGGCCAAAAATGCAGCCCGACCCAGCCCGAGCCCGCGCACGCGTCCGAACCCGACCGGGACCCGAGCAGTCTCTGTGTGTCTGAGCCCGAGCCCGAAGTAGCCCCCCCGCCCACTCACGAACTGTGCATTTTAGTGACAGAAAAAGCTCCTTGGTGTCCCATACGTTACAAAAGCGCTTCCTCCACCCACATTCTCCCTCCTCTCTCTCTCTCTCTCTCTCCCCTCTCCCTTATCCTTCTTTTCTCGCCGGTATACATATGCGTGCTTTCTCTCTTCCTCCTCACCTTTTCCTGGTCCGCGTGAATGAAAGTGCCTTCCTGTCTCTCTTCTCTTTACCTGCTCCGCGCTACACAAGCCTCTGTCTCTCTCACTCGCTTATGTCCCCCGGTGTTTTGCCTGTGTTCTGACGAGGCTGTCAATCATCCCGCGGAGCGCACGTTTCAGCGCGGCTCTCGTCTTGCCCGAACCCGACCAGGCCCGACAACTATGTGAAAATGTGGGCCGGCCGGGCCGAAAGTCGGGCCGGGTCGGCTGGGCTTGGGCCGGGCCCAGAATCTAAACTCACTTTGTAGAGCTCTCCCTCGCGACTCTCACAAAGAACAGACGAACAGAAACCTTGTGCCTGTTTAGCGGACCTTTTAATCACATAATAACAGCCGCAAGTAACCTTTCGGAGGTGGTGTATAGCTTAATCTCATAAAGTTACGAGTTTGTTCTTTCTCCGCGGGTGAGTCGGCCGCTTTCAGCACTTTAGACTCACGGTAACTTTCTAGAAAAGTCCCGCGGTAAATCTAGCGTCTTTGCTGTTCCACGAGCTGCTGCGTGTGCTTTTTATGAGGTTTTCTCTGATAAAGTTAAAAGCAGTCTACAGCGTCTCTCCTCTCCCAAAAAGCAGCAGCCAGCGAGCCCCGCCCCTTTCCCCTCTATGTGTGAGTAACCATGGCGACGCAGTTTGAGTGAAAGGAGTGAGGAGCGAACACTCGCAAAATTAAAACTTTTAGATATGAAACAAAAAATCATAATGATGATCTTAACAGGGCCTAATAGATGCAAATGCTAATAACAGTCACTGTAAATCCCGATTAGTATTGTTTACTAAGAAAACCTCAGAAAACCGATTGCCTTAAAAAATCCAAATAACCTTACTAGGCAACACTCGGTCGCTTAGCTCATCAATGCTTTGTTTGTACAACTAATTGTTCTCTTGTAACAAAATATCTTCCCATTTAGTAAGTCTACTGTCATATGTGTAGTTTACCTACTCAGCATTGATCAGCAAGTTTACTCAACATTGATGAGTAAGTTTGCTCATTTTATCCATCTCAAGTAAAGTTACTAATATAGGACAAGTTAGTTTGGTCATCATTAGTAAGTTTGCTTATGAAAGATCAGTAAGTTTTACTCATGAAAGATCAGTAAGTTTACTTATGAAAGATCAGTAAGTTTGCTTATGAAAGATCAGTAAATTTACTTATGAAAGATCAGTAAGTTTAAGCTGAATTATTGCTTGCCAGGCAGCGGCGGAGCCAGAGGTGAATATATTTTTATTGTAAGGGTTTGGTGAACTTAAGCGCTGAAAACTTTCATTTCCCAGCGGCTGGGAAAGCACCCTGAAGCTACGTCAGTGCGTACAGCGGCACTGCGAGCTTTCTTTTCATTTGATTTGCTGAAGAGACACGTGAGGCTTGTTTGTGATATGGTTCGAAACCCATTTTCACAGCCCCGAATTGCACCAGCCACGAAGACCCGGCCTGAGTCTCTAGATAGCCTCGCTATTTACAAGGCATTGTACACGCCTCTCAGGGAGCGCATGTAGGCCACCTGCAGCTGGCGAGATGGACGTTCGGACGGTAAGACCACAATGGCGGAGCCAAACTTTTAAGCAAGGGGTGGCCAGGGGGTGGCAAGGATTTTTCAAAGGGGTCCACAATAATGACATCCATATATTGTTTTCACACGCAACATGACTTTCTCACGCTTCATACTGCCTTTATAAAGAAGAAAGTCAGATTACATCTGTTTAACATGGGCATCACAATGTTTTGTGAAAGGGGGACACATACAGCACAACTGTATTGTTTCATATTACAGTTTTGCTGTAAAAAGGAAATAATGCAATATGCATTGTTTCATTGGACATCTTTCCTTGGAAATCATATTCTAGGACAAAACATTTTTCTGTAGAACATCTTTTTCTATGAAACATACAAAAGAGGCCCTCCTACAGGCCAAATAATCATTTTGTGGCAAAACAAGTAAACTTAATATGAAAACAATAACACTTGAGTTTTTTATATTATTATTCATTTAGTAACTATTTAACAATGAAAGGCATTTGTTAAAGTTCATTTTTTTATCAAAAAGTTACACAGTGCATCTTTAAGAACAGATCTGATTTTACTCTAGGAATGTTGTGTTTGAGCCATTTATTGTATTCTTGCACATATTTTTGCCTGCTTTCTATCACTATGTATTGGCTTATTTATTTATTCATTAAATATTTTACCAGGTAGGTCGAGTGACAACAGTTTCTCGTTGACAATTAGGACCTATGGCCACTTTTATTAATATTGTAGCACAATACTGTTATTGTTATCATTATTGTTCACTACTAAGATTTTCTGATTCTAATTCTAGGCCTATTAATAAATAGAATGCTTAACATTATTATGGGAATTAATAAATGAAACTAGATTAACTTACATCTGCTGCTTAGAGATTTGACTATTTGACTTATATATATATATATATATATATATATATATAATATATATATATATATATAAAAAATGATCCCTCTCACCCTACGCGGGTGGTCTCATCCGCTTTCCAAGCTCGGGTCCTCTACCAGAGGCCAGGGAGCTTGAGGGTTCTGCGCAGTATCCTTGCTGTTCCTAGGACTGCACTTTTCTGGACTGAGATGTCGGATGTATTCCAGGGATCTGTTGTAGCCACTCATCCAGTTTGGGGGTCACGGCCCCCAGTGCACCGATCACCACGGGCACCACTGTTGCCTTCACCTTCCAAGCCTTCTCCAGCTCTTCTCTGAGCCCTTGGTATTTCTCTAGTTTCTCATGCTCCTTTCTCCTGATGTTGCCATCACTTGGTATTGCCACATCCACCACCACGGCTCTCCTCTGCTCTTTATCCACCACCACGATGTCTGGTTGGTTCGCCATTACCATTCTGTCTGTCTGTATTTGGAAGTCCCACAGGATCTTAGCTCGGTCATTCTCTACCACCTTCGGAGGTGTTTCCCACTTAGATCTTGGGGTTTCCAGTCCGTACTCGGCACAGATGTTCCTGTATACTATGCCAGCCACTTGGTTATGGCGTTCCATATACGCTTTCCCTGCCAGCATCTTACACCCTGCAGTTATGTGCTGGACCGTCTCCGGGGCCTCTTTGCACAACCTACACCTTGGGTCTTGTCTGGTATGTAGATCTGGGCCTCAATGGCTCTGGTGCTCAAGGCCTGCTCCTGTCTAGCCAGGATGAGCGCCTCTGTGCTGTCCTTCAGCCCAGCCCTTTCAAGCCATTGATAGGATTTCTTGAGATCAGCCACTTCAGTTATGTTCCGATGGTACATCCCATGTAGGGGCTTGTCCTCCCATGATGGTTCCTCCTCCAGCACCTCATCTGTTCCCCACTGTCTGAGACATTCACTGAGTACGTCATCTGTTGGGGCCTTGTCCTTGATGTACTTATGGATCTCGGATGTTTCATCCTGGATAGTGGCTCTCACGCTCACTAATCCTCGGCCTCCTTCTTTTCGGCTAGCGTACAGTCTCAGGGTGCTGGATTTGGGGTGGAACCCTCCGTGCATGGTGAGGAGCTTTCGTGTCTTAACATCTGTGGTCTGTATCTCTTCCTTTGGCCACCTTATTATTCCTGCAGGGTATCTGATCACTGGCAGGGCGTAGCTGTTTATTGCCCGGGACTTGTTCTTGCCATTGAGCTGACTTCTGAGGACTTGCCTTACTCGTTGGAGGTATTTGGCTGTTGCCGCTTTCCTTGTTGCCAGTTCAAGGTTGCCATTTGCCTGTGGTATCCCAATGTACTTGTAACTGTCCTCAATGTCTGCTATTGTTCCGTCTGGGAGTGAGACCCCTTCTGTGTGGATTACCTTCCCTCTCTTTGTCACCATCCTACTACATTTCTCAAGCCCGAATGACATCCCAATGTCAGTGCTGTAGATCCTGGTGGTGTGGATCAGTGAGTCGATGTCTCGCTCGCTCTTAGCATACAGCTTGATGTCTTGATTGATATACAGTATATATATATATATATAAGTATCCAACCCCCTTGAACTTTTTTAAATTTTCTCTTATTATGACCACAAAAATCAAACCTATTTCACTGAAACTTTGTGTGAAAGACCAACACTAAGTTGCACACAATTGTGAAGTGGATGGACAGTCATACATGATCTATTTTTTTTTTTACAAATTAAAACCTGAAAAGTAGGCGTGCAAAATTATCCAACCCCCTTCTTTTCTGAGTGCAACACATCACTTTTAGAGGCTTTAGAAGGTTCCAATGTTGACCTAACAAATAAATAGAGTCCACCTGTGTGTAATCCACCCTCAGTATTAGGGATGGGACGAGACAGAATTTTCACGAGACGAGACGAGCCACGAGATTGGGTTCACGAGATCGAGACGAGACAAGATTTTTTAAATAATTTGCATTAATTGTTTCAATTTAGAATTTAAACAAGGCAAATTTAAAAAAAAACATGATTTGTATTATTTATTATTGTTAGTTTATAATCTTTTAGTTTAGCTTTACCTTTCACTATGTGTATCACCTTGTTTTTTTATTATTTCAACGATATGAGTTTTGACTGAAATTGATCCACTCCCCGTGTGTAGCTCAGGCTCCGCCCCCTTCTCTTCTTCACAGCGCTGCCGCTGCTGACAGCCCAGACCGTCAGTGGCCCAGACACACACAGAGATGAGGAGACTTTCGTACTTTTTTACCGTTATTGATGATATAGGCCCAAATATCTCTTTGTGGATCTATTTTAAACCATGTTTAAGTGTGAAAAACACCGCGCTGTTCCCACGATGTCCGCGCGTATATTTGACGATTATATATTTTTCTTTTACAATGTTTAGGACTAATTATCTCTGTCAATATTGGTCCTATCTTTACGAAATAAAAACTGAGACATAGTTTAGACAGTTTCCTGTCAGAATAAGTCCGCTACAAGTCTGTGTGTGGAGGAGAATATTTACTACAGCTGCTCAAAGTTACAAAACCTAATTTCATGACCATGGAAAAATCTCACGAGACAATTCAGTACGTGTGCGCACAGTATCGTGACAGTGTGATCTCGTCCCATCCCTACTCAGTATTAATGTAGCTGTTCTGTAAAAACCTCAGAGATTTGTTTGAGAGTATTGGGGAGCAGTCAGCACCATGAAGACCAAGGAACACACCACACAGGTCAGGGATAAAGCTGTGGAGAAGTAAAAAGCAGGATTAGGTTATAAAAAGATTTCCAAGGCTCTAAACATCTCACAGAGCACTGTTTACACCATCATCCATAAATGGAAGGAGTATGGCACAACTGCAAATCTACCAAGACCAGGCCGTACACTTAAACTTACAGTTTGAACAAGGAGAGAACTGGTCAGAGATGTAGCCAAGAGGTCCCCGGTGACTCTGGAGGAACTGCAAAGATCTACAGCTCAGGTTGGGGAATCTGTCAAAGGTACAACTTTTAATTCTGCACTACACAAATCTGGCCTTTATGGAAGAAAGCCATTGCTGAAAGAAAGCCATAAGAAATCATGTTTTCACTTTACCAAAAGCCATGTGGGGACACAGTAACCATGTGGAGGAAGATGCTCTGGTCAGATGAGACCAAAATTGAACTTTTTGGCCAAAATGCAAAACGCTATGTGTGGCAGAAACCTAACACTGCTCATGACTCTAAATACACCATCCACACAATCAAAATACAAGTGCCAGCATTATTTTCTGCACGTGCTTTTCTTCAGCAGGGACAGGGAATATGGTCAGAGTTGATGGAAAGATGGATGGAGCCAAATACAGGGCAATATTGGANAAGCGGTAGAACAGACCAAAAGAGACTTGGAGATGTAAGTGAGCAAGGCGGTTCCAGGAAAATAATTGATCAGAGGTTGGATAATTTTGCACGCCTACTTTTCAGCTTTAATTTGTAAAAAAAAATAGATCATGTATGACTGTCATTCCACTTCACCATTGTGTGCAACTTAGTGTTGGTTTTCACACAAAGTTTCAGTGAAATATGTTTGATTTTTGTGGTCATAATAAGAGAAAATGTAGAAAAGTTCAAGGGGTTGGATACTTTCGCAAGGCACTATATATATATATATATATATATAATTATATATATATATATATAATATATTATATATATATATATATATATAATATATATTGCCGTAATTCACATCGTCTATCAGCTCCTCCGCTGCTGAATCTCGTGTCGTTTGGACAGAGGAAGATTGTTGCTGTTGTGCACTTTCACAATAAGTGTCTCTCTTTAGCTGTGAATTACACAGCTTTTATTTTGTCGAGCAGTGGCAGGATGTGTACACTGAACTTTGCGGAGACTTAACTTTGTAAACAATGAAAGCGTTTGAGGCTTTTTCAAACCGGAGACAGGCATTTACGCTCATGGACTATATTACTGCATATGAAGAAACTAAAGACAGGCGCTCTCGCACCTGAAGCTGTATGTGACTCTTCTGCCCTGCACCAAAGTCCTGTTTGTGTGCCGACAGAACACCGGTCCAGGTACGAACAACACACTCTGCACTTTCGTGCAAAATACGAGCCTCCAAGGCTCAGAACAACCGTTAGGCAGCAGAACCTGCAAGTGACCCCGCGCTTCACGGTCACTCCCTCACATCGCAGTCATTCAGAAAGTTTGTTGAACAAGTGTTTTAGCCGCATCTGTTGTACTTACATTGTTGTTGGGTGTAATGCTGATGAGACAGAACTCTCCACCTCCTCGTATCCTCTCCTTCTCTCGTCTCCCGCACACACATCCCAACTCTGCGCGCACCGATCCGCTCTGCTCCAGACAGTTTAATTTTGAAAAAACATCTGTTGCATTTTGTGGTTGTGTGTCCCCAGCTCCTCTGTCTGTGCCCCTGAGGCTGGCTGACAGCTCCTATAGGGTCCTTGGTGTCCTTCTAGGAAGAGACGAGCTGGAGTGTGCCAGTGCGACATGGGAAAACAAAATTAATGAAATCAAAAAGGTGTTAAAGGAGAGGAAAAAGTCTTAGTTGTTAATTGCTTGTGTTTGTCCAAATTGGTTCACGCTTTGTCAGTGTGTGAGATGAGCGGTGACTATGCAAATAGAATCAGTTTGATGGTGAGTGATTTTTTATGGAAAAGGGACCAAGGTCTTGTTGCGCACAACGTGTTAATTAATGAAGTGGCCAAAGAGGGCTGAAGCTTTTTATGTGGTTTTGAGAAAACAGGCTTTAAGATTAAAGCTACTACGTAAGTATTTAGATCCAGATTGTGGTGCTGTATGGAAAGATTATTTTTGTCAGGAGCTGTCCAAGGTAAATAGTTATGCCTCTTTTTATTTGTGTACCTGTCCTCCAGTATCTACTTTGCAAGCGTTCCCACTTTTGAAAGGGAGGTGTTGACAGCGTGGAGGGCGGTCAGGAGTTTGGCAGTAGCGGTGCCTGGGTCATGGGACAAGCTTAAGCAGATGCCGCTCCGCTTCAACCCTGATCTCCTGTCTGCTCCACCAGACAGACGAGAGTGTGTTAAGTGGCATTTTTGAGAATGCAGGATTATGTACAGTAGGTCATGTTTTTGACAGATTTGGGAATTTTGATATTGAATTGTCAGGTGCAGGTTTAAAGCACACAAAGTTGTTTTCAGGGAAATAATGTCTTGACTCTGTTGTACATTATCTGGAAACTCTTACTTGAGACGTGGTCTCACTCTCCAGACGTGAGTTTGTCAGGATGGAAGGTTGGAGCACTGGACTTTGAGCTTGTGACAGATGCAGGGAGGAAGAGGCTGTCGGTCCTACACACGCGTCACTTTTATTCCATTTTGTTGGCTGGAGTGGCTCGGAAACCCACAGCGGAACACAGGTGGTCACAATCTTATCCATCTCACGACACTGCATCCATCTGGGCACACACGTTTAATTGGTACACCTTACCTCAAGTTTCCAATTTCGGCTTTAAATTCAAACACAGGCTTATTTACACGCGCAGCATCCTCCATTCATTCATTCCTGACAGGTGTGGCTCGGAGTGTCCAGTGTGTGGTGAATCTTACGAGGACCTGCACCATCTCCTCCTCACGTGTCCGGCCATCCGCCCCTTCTGGACCCGGGTACAGGACCTCCTCGCCCGGAGACTGTTGTGGAGTCTCCCTCCGCCGGCGGACCCTGGGGAAGGCGATCAGCTGCACTGGTTTCTCCTGTTCGGGCCATTTGGTGAGCGCTCTGGAGCCAACGTCCATCTAGCCCGCATTGTCATGGAGATAGCTCGGTACACCATCTACCTCGTCCGCAACATCCATCACTTTGAAGGGAGATCTGCCCAGCACTGGCCACTCTTCAGGGACTGCTCTGCTCCCACCTAAAGCACCTGTTCTCAGTCGTTCCACTTCGCTTCAGGATGGTTCTGGCAAAGAACAACACTCTCCTTCGCATCGACACTTCTGGACAGTTGGAGTTTTTTCTATAAACCAATGTCTCATCTTTTCATACATGAGGATTTAAATGATTAAAAAACTGTCAAACAACGAGAGAAAACTAAAATATGAACATAAAAACAAAAATGTCCTAACATGCAACTTATTAATGTTATTTTTGTTCCCTTGTGTGTTTTGCCTCAATTTCCCCCTATGTGTATTTTTTTTGTGCGTGTTTATGTATATATTGTGAATAATTTCAAAATTCCTTAAAAACTTGTATTTTTGATAATAAAAGATAAAAAAAAAACAACGCCCGATCTCGTCTGATCTCGGAAGCTAAGCCAGCTCGGGCCTGGTTAGTACCTGGATGGGAGACCGCTTGGGAATCCCAGGTGCTGAAAGCTTTTAAAGCACTTTGCACATTAGGAGGGTGGAATGTGTAAAAATCAAAGTTGTATATTTGTTTTTTTTTTTACATATTTAGATTGATTCTGCCATTCCAATGCTATAACCATTGTCCATCCTCTACAAAAAAAAAAAAAAAGAGTATGGCTGACTGATATTATGAATAGCCATTATAAGTGTGTACTTCTCATTTGCAACCATTACAGAGCATAACGTCCAATAAAAGGCATTTCATCCAGCAGTTTCGTTACGCCATACTAGCTGACAAGCCCTTCGTCTATCTGGAACTAAGCTAGTCGGCTGTAGTACTGATGGGAGACCTTGGAATCCAGTGCTTAAGCTTTTAAGCACTTTGCACATTAGAGGTGAAATGTGTGAAATCAAGTTGTATATTTGGATTTTTTTTTTACATATTAGAGTGATTCTGCCATCCAATGCTATAACCATTGTCCATCCTCTACAAAAAAAAAAAAAAAGAGTATGGCTGACTGATATTATGAATAGCCATTATAAGTGTGTACTTCTCATTTGCAACCATTACAGAGCATAACGTCCAATAAGAAGGCATTTCATGCCAGCAGGTTTTTCGCTTACGGCCATACTTTTTTTTTTTTCTTTTATTATCAAAAACATTTAAAAAAATATACAACCTTGTAAGGTAAATATATACAAATATATACATTTTTACAGAAGCAGTTTTTTTTTCAGGAAATTATTGTCTTATGTCAAAGGGTGTGATAGTCTCAGATTTTGTTCAAAAGTTCAGGTTTATTTGTCCAGATGAGGTGACATTAATCAAGGTGTTGAAAGGGATGATTTGGGTTTTGAACATGTGGGGACTGCAGTTGCCAATGTCTGAGATGGGAGGAGAGGAGCCCCTTGAAGAGAGGCCAGTGCAGGGCAGATCTCTCATTGAAGTGGTAGATGTTCCGGACAAGATAGATGGTGTATCTAGCTTTCTCCATGACAATGCGAGCGAGATGTTTGTTAGATCCAGATTGCTCGCCGAATGGACCAAACAGGAGAAACCAGTGCAGCCGATCGCTCCACCAGGTTCTGCCGGCGGGGGGAGCTTCCACAGCAGTCTCCTGGCAAGAAGATCCTGCACCCGGGACCAAAAGGAGCGGATGGCTGGGCATGCGATGAGGAGATGGTGCAGGTCCTCATAAGATTCACCGCACACTGGACACTCTGAGCCGTACCTGTCAGGGAGGAATGCGTGGAGGATGCTGCGTGTGAAATTAGATACTTGAGGTGAAGTGTACCAATTAAATGTGTTAGCTCAGATGGATGCAGTGTTGTGAGAAGGATAGGACTGTGACCATCTGTGTTCCGCTGTGGGTTTTCGAGCCACTCCTGCCAACAAAATTTAATAAAAAGTGCGTGTGTGTAGGACAGACAGCCTCTTGGTCCCTGTGCCTACTGACAGCTGAAAATCTAGAGCTTGATTTTCCCCAGATCTGACCTTCGAAGAGTTTGAGCTTAATAAATTAGGCCATTTTTCACACAAGCACTGTTTGATCTTTTCCAAAAGATACACAACATGAGCTCTCCTAAACACCAAGCAGTGTGTCTTGAACTTGCATCTGACAAAATCCTCACTAAAATTCCCAAACCTGTCAAAGGCATCTCCCACTGTGCAAAGGCCTGCTCTTTCAAAAGTACAGCTCATCATGCTCTCTCGCTTGTCAGGTGGAGAGGAAAAAAGATCAGGGTTGAAACGGAGGAGGATCTGTTTGAGCTGGTCAGTAGAATAGGGGTGTAGTATGACATTCCAAAAGTGAGCACTAGGGGGCGCTGTTTTTTAATTCCTAAAATGTCCACTAGGGGCGCTGTTTTTAATTCCTAAACGTCCACTAGGGGCGCTGTTTTTTGTTATTGTTGTGATGACCTTTGACCGAGTGACCTTTTGGTGACCGTGTGAACTCTGTGAACTTTGACCGAGTGACCTGTGACCGTGTGAACTTTGGCTGGGTGACCTGTGACCGTGTGAACTTTGGCTGGGTGACCTGTGACCGTGTGAACTTTGACTGAGGTACTTGGGTCGTGTGAACTTTGGCTGGGTGACCTGTGACCGTGTGAACTTTGACTGAGTGAATTTCGACCAAGGATACTTTGATTGTGTGAACTTTGACCAAGGTACTTTGATTGTGTGAACTTTGGCCAAGGGTACTTTGATTGTGTGAACTCTGTGGCCTCTGCCGGGGGTGAAGTCTGTGACCCTTGTCACACCTTTTACCCAGTGAGAGTGGCCATTAAGGGACAACTTGTATCAAGGTGAGAGAAGAATCGTATTGTATTTAGAGTTTAACATATAGTTCTGTCTGATCCTTTGAAGATCTGAAAGCAACCATCGAATAAGTAAAGTGTTTATTAGCACCTAACAGTCTACAAGGTAAAACCTGTGACAGAAGGAGACGATCCAACAGACATCCCTTGGTTGGAGACTTGGGGGATACTGTGAGTAGATAGTTTGGGTTTTGAAGTTCAAAAAACCTTTGTTAAGTATATTTCATCCAGACAATTAGTTAGGACGATCTTTTGAAGATTAGAAAACAGTGGTAGGGTAACACCTAACAGTCTACAAGGTAAAACTGTGACTGTCAGAGAGGATCGTTAAGATGAAAAGCCACACATGCCAGGGTATCCCAAACCAAAGACAAAAGACTTTTATTCACACCTACATGTCTAGGGAATGGTGTTGTAACGGGGGTTTACACAATGAGCAGTTAGTTGTAAGCTGGGACAGTTTTTTTTTTTTTTTTTTTTTTTTTTTTTTTTTCCGTCTGTACTTTAGAAGTCCAAAGGTTAAATGTCTTGTAACTAAGTGGTTTTAGGTATGCCAGAATTCTAAGCCTAATTTCTAAACTCAAAACATTTCTTTTTATCTGTGCATTTGACTGAAATGCTTTGTCTGCACTCTTTTTTTTTTTTTTTTTACTTCTTTTAAAGTAAATTTTATGCTGATTATATTTTTTAATGTTGTTTTGTTTGTGATGTAATTTTGATGCATCTCTTCTGCCTTGTAAAGCACTTTGAATTGCTATGTGTATAAATTGTGCTATACAAATAAATTTGCCTAGCATAGTTCTTAGATTAAAGTTGGGGTAGCTAACTTTTTTAGTTGAAAATAACTAATTTTGTGTTTTTCAATAAAAGTCTATGATAAATGCAGCACTTTGTGAAAAAATGAGATGACTGAGTACTCTCTGAATCGAAAAATAAGAATTCTTGTTCTAATCAGGAGCAGAATGCAGCGTTCTGATTGACTGAGCTTGGGTGGTCCACTCCAGTTTCACTTTAAAAGAGAAAAAAAGAGGATTTTAAGTAAAATTACAACCAAACTTAATACATATTGATATTAACAAAGTGTTGAAGGATTTATGAGAGGACGTTCTCAGATTTAACCCTAATGTGTTTGCAGCGTGAAAATCACTTACCCCACCTTTAAGAATGTTTCAAAGTTTTAGTAATTCTTTAAATGTACGCCATTCTACATTAAACTTACTCCAAACTGATATTTCCTTAGCAGTAGGATGTCATTGTTTAATATAGTTTTATTGCATACAATGTGTAATTACAGACCTCCATTGATCATAGAAAAGATTATTTATTCAAATAGCAAATTAGTAGCAGTCTTTACAGAAATGTGTCCAACCAAAAATTTATTTTGTATTCTGAATCTATCAAAACCTCTAAAGGAATGTCACTGACAAATAAAGCCCCAGGTTGGCAGTGAATTGGTCTTTGAAAATCACAAAGTCCATAGCACAATGATTTGAGTCGATTAATTTCTTACATTTTTTGAGGGGTGGTCTGTTTTAAGAACTTTGTCAGTCAAACTGAACCAACCTTTTAGCCAAAGAGAATCACTTTTAAATGTTTATAACTGATTTAAGGCATTAAGTTACATTGAGTTATCTATTACAAATGTTTGCAGAGATGATTATTTTCAAAGAGGAATAAGGTTTAGTTTATACTTTACCATTATCTTTCACTAATGTTGTTTACTTTGTTATTAAACAATTTTAGTGTCTTATATTTAATATTTACTTTTAACATTTAACATAATTGTTAACATTTTGTGCTTCTAAAATCTTTTACAAATCTAAATCTAAAATGTGTCCATTCAATATTTGGCCGTTAGCTCCTGTTTTTAGATTTAAGCTAATTCTGATCTTCTTAGTTATTCTTTTAACAATCCTATATTTCCTTTAACAACTTTATTTTTCATTTTTTTCCATTTCTAATTATTTATTTATTTATTTATTTGATAGGGACAAGTACGCACAATAAACATACCATACTGAAGCATTTATAGCCTTGGCTAATTTGCAATGTCTGTCCCTAGAAGGGCTTTTACACACACACAAAAAAATACATGAACATAAAGAATAATTTACACAGTGCTTAGCATGCAATGCAAAATTAATGTACACAAATTTGTGTTCTCTTTAAAACCCGCTTAAGTTCATTTTTAAAACTACCCCAGTCCAGGTTCAGTTTTAGCTCAGGACCCAGAGAGTTCCACAGTTTAGCGCCCTGGACAGAGAATGCAGACTGTCCAAAAGAAGTTTTTCTCGGGGGCACTTTCAAAGGTAAGAAAATTTAGCTTTGAAAATTTCTAATGCTTAATGTAACCAACATGTGACCAACATTTTCTAGAAATTCTATTTCATCGATAGTTTGCACTTATTTGAATGTTTTGACTCCCCATCTTCTTCTAACATTTGAATTCTTCATTCAGCTTTTATGTTTTGCTTTAATGAGAAAGGCTGGATCTTGTTAGATTTCTCTGATACCAATTCTTTAATTTAAAGCTAGATAATTTTGGCTTGTATGGGTTGTGATACTTACACAACTCTGTCACTTCTACAAAAAATGTTCAACACGTCTTTAAAGCTGGTGTAACTTTTAGTTGTAAATAAGTAAACTTTGTGTTTCCACCAAAAGTCTATGATAAATGTAGAACTTTGTGAAAAATAAATTAGACCTCAGAGTACTCTCTGAACCAAATAATAAAGAATTTTAGTTCTAATCAGGGGCAGAATGCAGCGTTCTGATTGGCTGAGATTGAGTGGTCCTCTCCAGTTTCACTTTACAAGAGAAAAAAAAAAGAGAGTTTTATGTCAAAATTGCAACAAAACATGTTAATATTACCAATGTGTTGAAGAATTTATGAGAGAAAGTTGTCAGATGTAAAACCTAAATTGTGTTTGCAGTGTGAACCTACTCCACCTTTAATCACATTTTTAAGGTACCAATTGATTAGTCGACTAAAAGGAGACAACAGAGGCAAAAGCCTGTTGACTCTTCATTTTGTATTTTTTTAGTCTGAAATAAAAACAACCCAGATCAATATTGCAGCTAGTTTTGGTCTTTTTATTACAAGTTTCTAACTAGTGCTGTTAGATTTAAAGACAGGATTAAAAGGTTGAGATGAGTAGAACCAGGTTTTCACAAATTGTTTCCAATGAACTAATGATAATTTGACAGAGGCATCTGTCATTATAACTGTGAATCTATAGCATCTGTACATTTCTGTACACTGTACTTTGTTTTTAAATATACAAGACCCATTGTGACAAAACTGCGATTCACGCATAACAATGTATACTTAAATTAACTGAAAACGCTATAGGAGATTAGTGAGTACGATATATATATATTTTTGTTCAATAAAATATTTGGGGTTACATTTTTTACATATGAATGTGTGCAGACTCAAAATGCCATCTAAATTTACAAAGAACATTTTAATTTCAGATTCTACAAACAATAGTCAAGTTTCATGGGTTTGCACCATTTGATGGGGATAGAACTATAATGCAGTTTAAAGATGTACTCTAAACATACAAATAAAAAGTATTTGTAGGCTACTTTTTAAGACTTTATCTGGACGCCATCCAACCTTTTTAGTTTATTCAAAGTCTCTAAAACTAATTTTAGGTTAAACTTTTGAGAAAAAACATCAGCTTTACTGCAGAAATAAATTATGTTGTTCTTCTGTGCAGAGCTTGTTTTATTTATTATAAGTACAAGTACCAAGCTTTAGCTTTACAAAGAGTCTAGACAATCGTATGTGTCCAAAGGAGGTTAAACAGTTTCAGTCTGAATTTGTGATTTTAGTCAGACTGCAATTTAAGGAAATAGTCCAAAATATTAGGTTAGCTCAAAAGGCCTATATTAGATAATTTGACAACCTGCAAAAATCAAACTATTATGTGTCAAAGTTAATGTTTGTGTGCATTCATTGGGGGAACTAAATAGAATAAATTAGATTTATTTTCTATCTAGATGGAAATCCTCTTTGACTCACTGCCACATATACAACTACACAAATTGACAATAAATAGTAGTGGAATAGTAAAATATCTACTTTTCAAATGTTAAAGAGACCAAGTGTAAAATGTATTTAAGTATTTAACCTTTTCATAGCTGCTTCTCTCATCATTAGTTTACTTAAAGTTTATTCAGAATGATTCCCATGTGTTGAGTAACCTTGTATTGTTCTACAGCTTAAAAAAATCTGTGTTTGGTTCAAAATAGTCACAGAGACACTTTACAACATTAGAAAATACAAATTTAAAATCTGTGGGTTGTTACATTCAAATCTTACAATGAAGAGGCGACTCTTATCACTTTTGCAGGTTTGTACAAAACCTGAAGGGCAAAACACAAATGCAAAACCAAAAACACAAACACAAATGTGAAAACAAACGCAAAATAAAAATCACAAAAAGCAAAAACACAAGCGCAAAGGTAAAAAACACAAAAAAACGCACATTTAAAAACACAAATGCAAACCACAAACGCAAAAACACAAACCAAAAACACAAAAGCAAAAATACAAATGCAAAAACACAAACGCAAAAGCAAAAACACAAATACAAAAACATGCAAAAGCAAAAAAAAACACAAACGCAAAAAAAAACACAAACGCAAAACCAAAACACAAAAGCACAAAACCAAAAACACAAAGCAAAAACACAAACGCAAAACACAAAAGCAAAAAAAACACACAAAAGCAAAAAAACACAAACGCAAAAAAAACACAAACCAAAAACACAAAAGCACAAAACCAAAAACACAAAAGCACAAAACCAAAAACACAAAAGCACAAAACAAAAACACAAAAGCAAAAACACAAAATCAAAAACATAAAAGCAAAACACAAAACCAAAAGCACAAAATCAAAAACACAAAAGCAAAAGCACAAAATCAAAAACATAAAAGCAAAAACACAAAACCAAAACACAAAAGCAAAAAAAACACACAAAGCAAAAAAACACAAACGCAAAAAAAAACACAAACGCAAAAACACAAACCAAAAACACAAAAGCAAAACACAAAAGCAAAAACACAAATGCAAATGCAAAAACACAAGTATAAAATCGAAAACACAAATGCAAAATCACAAACGCAAATTCGAAAACTCAAATGTTAATTCAAAAACACGGAAGCAAATTCAAAAACATGCACAAGCATTTAAATAACACAAATGCTAATTAATCAAAACAGATCCTAGCCCTATACGCGTTACGTCTCATTCAGACACACCATTGAACGATAGCACACTGTATTCTGTCACACAACATCCAGAGACACCTGTTGCTCACCCTCTCTCCTCTACACCGCCGGTGCGCAAAAGACTTGCTAAACTCTCTCCACAATTCGATAACAGTGCACAGACACAGTTAAGCAAACGTAAAGAAGGGTTATACTTTCACCACATTTCAATACACCACAACCTACTAGGAATGTAGTCAGACGGAAAAAAACAATTAGACTTTCTCCAAATTCTATACACCTTACTCTACGGCTGTAGACCATTGGTGACCTTTTAATGTTTTTCGTTTTGTATCATTTTATTTAGATGTGTTTGAATTCATTCATTTTGATTTCGGGGTTGACAATGTGTGATCTTGATTTACAGCGTGTTTTTCAATACTGTGTTTTAATACGTTGATTTTTAAAGTGCAAATGTTTGTGTTTTTGTATTGATTTTCTAGCACCTTGTATGAGTGTTTTAACCCCATACTTTTGATTCTGATTTATTACTGACTTTAAGACGGGGTGTAATTTGATTTTCAGTGTTTTTTATCTAATAGGGTCTTTTAATAGATTGATTGTGAGATCCAAAATGTGTATATATTTTTTCTATCTTTCTGTATGCATTTTTAAACCTCCTTGTATTATGATTTTACAAACAGGCCTCCTGTGTGATTATGTTTTATAATCCTGATGCATTACATTTATTCAAATGATTGTTTTTGATTTACAAGTTGATACTAATGTGTATTTGTACCTTACTTTTTAAATAAAAGAACGCAATGATATATTATTGTCTCCATGCACTTTATTTATTTAAACAGATCTATTTAAACAAATCACACATACATAAGATCATAGAATACAGAAAAATTATTTATACTAACACATTTACACATGCAAAGTGAAATTCACGACATACAACGCTTGGTTTATTGCTTACAAATTTACACACCATTGCATCATTACATGTTAAATTAGAAGTATACATATGTAAAAATTGTTCATAAGACGTTTGTCTCTGAATATGAAATAAAAAATATACACAGTGTTGACCACATGTGAGAGAGCGTTTACTCTGAACACGTTTTGATGAATGATAAACCCCCACGCAATTGTTATCTATAAATCTCCCTATAGCAGGTGGAAAGCGTTCTGGTCCGTTACCAAAACTGTCAAAAAATAGGCGTATTGCTCATATTATATATAGCGCAATCCAATGCTGTCCCGGTTTTGATGAGGGTTGATTATTGATAATTAGCATAGCTGGAGTTCTTAATATTCTTTCGGGTAACATGTCTGACGCAAGAACGCCCAAGAAATTTGTTCTTCTCATAGTACATTTTTCCATAACGGCGGTTAACTCAATCGTATTCTTGATGGTGATTCCCTCTAATAATAGTCGAGCAGTACTTGTCTTCTGTTAGATATCTCTATTATTGAATCAAACACTGCGTAGCAGATGAGATTGACCGTGTGTGCTAAAGCGGCACGGAAGCGAGCTTCGAGTCTTACGTTACCAGACTTTATGAGTGATACATTACCACTCTGACCCCCGTCTGGCTGAAGATTGAAACAAAACAGAGTATAACCTGCAGCAAAATCGTCACGTGTGATGGCCAGAGGTTTGTCTGTCATATAACGACCTGTAGCCTTCACAAGCTGATGATACGAACGTGTATACTGTCTCCTAGCGAAGTGAGGTTGTAACGGTTTGCAGGTATAGGCTGACCGTCAGCATAAAGCGATATAAACTCAGCGTCACAATGCATAAAATTGAAGGGGTTTTGTGCGTAATTCCCCGTAAAACCTTCGTTGGAAACAATCCAAGAATTAGAAATTTTGGTATTTGACCCATGTAAAGATTTTCTTGACTGCATACTCGGGTCCCGGCTGGTATTGAAAAAGTCTTTATGGTAACTCTATCAATATTATATTTCGCGTTAGAATATTGAAGAGCTTTGCTGTGTGCGAGCCTTACGGTAGGTGCTACAACAACTTTTTTAATAAATAGACTCGCAGAAACTATTTTAACACGATATGTAGCATTATTAACCCCGCTTCATGAGGGAAAATTCATCTTTTGCTCTGATGAATTTCATAGAAAGATCTAAACCATTAAGTAATAACTTTTCTTGAAAGAATAAATCACTATGAATAGGCCCGATCAAATCAACTGTGTTACTTCTTGTTGTGTACGCACCGCGTGCGCAGAGGCCTAGGTTATTTCCTGTTATGGAAGCGTCATTCATACTCCCGGCTGTATCTTTGTAAAACAGCGCAGTACCAAACTGTGCCGCTAGCGTATCCGGAGAATAATTTATTAAACATTCTATTAAAGATCTGAATGGATATGTATTAGAAGATTGGGTTATTAATCTGTCTCCGAGTGTTATATCCACTTGGGAAAACAAACTACATATTGGATAGTTTGTAAACCCACGTTTGCATCTGCAGCTAGATTTGTCCCATCTCCGTTAACGATCTTCACTCGCAACATTAAATAAGAATCGTTTAAATCAAGATAATCTTCGCCACTGCCTGATACATAGAACTCTATCGGACCACTGTCTGTAATAGAGGAAAGCGGTGGTATTCGATAAAGAGTGATTTATCGATTGAAGTCTGTGTTAAAGGTAGAGTAAACAAGTCGAGTTCTGACTTGATACATTCCTTTGATTCTTTGTGTATGAGGGCCATATTCAGAATATATCGTCTCGTCTCAGCGTTGTCCTCCTTTGTCTGGTCTGCGTTGGATATGCTGCCCTTCTGGTTGTGCTCTTCCTTTTACGTTTTTAGTAGCCGGTTTGGGAACACGCCTTGCGGCGGTCTCTTTACTGCTTTTTTTGTAAAAACAACCAATCCGTTCCCGTCCTGATTCTTACGTAACATAGACTGGCCCCTCTCCACAGCAGCCTTCAGAACAGCTGTCGTTACGTCACTTGCTGCTCTTTTGATGTGCGGTTTAACAATAGCGACCCCTCTCGATACAAGAGGATATGCCCATCTGAGCAAGCCTCTGAGCAGTCCTCCTATTCCTGCGCCGTACTGGACACGAGAGCCGCTGTATCCAGGTAGTTCTCCCCCCGCTTGCGATACGTAATAGTTGACGTACCTAGACTCATCCATTACAAAGGCTCGTGTGTCATGGCTTTATAAATTCTTTATAGGTCTAAAATGGAGTTTTAGCAAAACTTTCCCGTATAAAAACGGTATATATTCGTTCTGATCGTTTTTCAATACTATTTGTACGTCGTCAAAGCTGTTTTTACAGACCGGTGTGTAATGTGGACGTCAAACAGGATACTGGGCGCTATGCGTGTATCGTCTGCTATATTAACAGCTCGCAGGAGAGGCACATAACTGTCTGCTACTAATGAAAGTCCGTTAAGTCTGAATAAATAAACATTGTATAAGCGCCTGCGTAGATGTCGCAACAATGAGGGCTGTTGCAAATTTACTTCCTACCTTCTCGCCATTAAAGGAACTCCTGGGTCAAAACCCAATATCTCCGCTAGGCGACTTTAAATATGAATGTGTAACCCCAGGCCTCAAATAATGAAACTTTTTTTTAATCGGTCATATTGTAGGTTTACATTTGATAGTTGGGGTACTGATGAAAAGTTGTGATTAATTTCCTTAATTAATCTGTAAATACTGTCGTAAAACCAACGGTTGGGGTGAACCCAAATCTAGCATCTTTCCCAATAACATGTATCACGGCATCGTTATCATCAAAACTTCTCCATACGCGTGGGTATTGAATTTCTATTAATCCTACTTCATACGGTTCTGTTAATACAATAGTTTTGGCTAGTTAGTTCTAAAATTCCAGATCTTGTTATTTGGGTAGACCTTTATAGATGCGTTGCTGGCTAGAGTGAGATAAAACCCATTATTCTTATCCATTTTACCTCTATTAAATGTCTACTATGTCTTTTCTTTAACCCACGAATTAAATTTTTCAGGCCAACCTAACCATTTAACGTGTACATAAGCCCCTTTATGTTCTAAAATTTTTTCAATCTTGAACGTTTTATTCTCATCAACGATAACTCTCTGAAGCTCTGGTTCATAAAAAGTTCCTTTCAGATCTTCACCCCTTAAATCACGTAGTCTGTAGACTGGGGGCTCTCTCCCGATGCGTCTCACAACTGTAAAATATTCATCTGTAAATGTTTGCTCATAGCCTTTTCTAAATACACCGCGCTTTTTTGTAATTCTTACTTTATCTCCCAGCTCGAGTTTAAAATCAAGTTGTCTTTTAGGGCTCTTCTTATACAATGCCTCGAAAACTGCTTTCTCTGTCTCTTTATTCACAGACGCTGGTGTGGTTTTTATAGACCGGTGGTAACTGTTATTATAACTTTTTGCTAGATCTTGTAATACATCTACGTACCTCCGAGAATTTACACTTGTTAAAAAACGCCACATAATATTTCGAAAAGAACGGTTAAATCTCTCCACTACACTAGCTTTGGTCTCGTTACAAGTAGAAAAATGTTTATCTTATAAATTTCCAATAATCGTTGAAAGTGTTTGTTGTAAAATTCAGTGCCTTCATCTGTTTGTAGTTTGGTAGGGATTCTCCCCTCGTTCAAAATGTCCTTAAACGCAGCTGTGACTGATGGCCCACTCTTGGATTTTAGACATCGTACCCATGCATATTTGCTGAATATGTCAATACAATCATGAGATATTTTACACCATCATTTTCCTCAGAATATTGAGACATATCAACCAGATCAAGTTGAAATTGATTATCAATACCACTAACATAAACTCTGTTCCTTGGAAAATGTTTGAGAGCTCTGGCGTGAAGTGTATAGGGATCTTGGGTGAGTAGAAAGTTTTTAACTGTTTCCCTTTTAGTAACAAGTCCTTCCGCGCTCGCTGCATTCCACAGTCTATCTACCCCTCTTAAACCCCAGGGTTAGCAGGGTCAGTGTATATTTCTTGCAACCGTGTTGTAGTCATGGTGTCAAAGTAGCAAATAAGACAACGTTTAGAGTTACAAAGTTTTTTATTTATGTGAAAAAGAAATCAGAATACATGTGTGGTTACAAAGCTTTCAAACATTTATTAACTCATAATTCGCTATTAATCTATTGTCTACGTTGTAAAATTAAAAAAAAATACACGATTTTATTTTTCTATATATTGACAACAATCAATTCAGATCATCAATTCTGATAATCAGGTTTGTTTCGCCACATGTTGAGACATGTATCCATAAAGGCCGAGGTGATCCAGTCATCAGGCAAGTTTTTATACATCTCATCAAGTTTCTGATGGATGTTTTCAGCCTGCTGCATCTCAAACAGAACTGCCTCAACAGCTCCTTGAATGCGAGCGTTTGTTGCAGGAGTACCGTGCGCAAAAAGGAAGCGGGAGACTGTGTCCACCAATCTCTCATTCCACAGGCCGCGCACAACCCTATCGTAATTTTCTGGAGATATTCTTCAGGGTAGTTGTACAGACATGTATGCTGTTTTTGGCTCGGATGCCCTGTAACACATCCATTGCAGTCTTCTTTCCAGGTATTAACCATCTGGTGATTAAGGAGATGTATAACAATGTTCTTTAGATTTTTGATGAATTTCACAGCTTCATCTGGAACCACAGGGTCGACTCCAGAGCAGGGGCGGTGATTTGGGGAAACAGGGTTGTCATGTAGACATCATGCGCGGGGGATGCCTGCGCTGGTATCTCATTCCTAATATCTTTCTGATGATCTCCAGTTTTGTAGTCATGGCTCGGCTTTACATCTGTTTAAAACACATATATATTTAGAATACAATAATCATACGTACACATTGACACCGGTCTTCTAAAATACATACCATATAACATCTATATTTTCTTGCACACGCAATAATCCTGAGAGCAGTGTGGCGTAACATCAAACACAATACGTCTTTTAACATTTTCCAACTTTGCTTTAGATCTATCTCTCGTGACGGTTTTGTCAATGTCTCTAAACAAATCGCACAGACGGGTCCAATCTTCCCACTGTATAAAAAAAGGTTTTGAAAAAAATGCTTAGAGCCGGCGTAATACTCTTGTAAACTCGAACCGTGAGAATTAGTTTCAACAACTAATTCTAGTCTATTGGCACAGACTGTCATGAAGACAGCTCCGCTACCTGTATTGCTACGTAGCGATTCAATTGAGTACATTTCAGGACCTGTAACACTACTCCAACCATAGCTAAAGTCCTGCTTTTGAGCAATGTTTCTACTTAACTCTAACCAAACACTTCTAAACCGTCTCCAATCTGTAATTGTCATGCTCGGTGTGAGTGCTACATCCACACCATTATTTAGCAACACTTTTCCTTTTAAATATCTTACTCTATAAACGTACCCGGTCGCCCCTGTAAACGTAACATCAGAGTCTGCATATTTCTGATCCTTCACAATACTTCTATGTTTCCGGACTGGTACATCGGGAATTTCAGACGTACCTAGACATTGGTAACCGCAGTCACATTCAATTTCACTATCCGTAATAATATCCATCGTTTCTTGTTGAAAAAAGAGAGTAGAAGCACAGGACGATGTACTGAAGAAAAATTGTCGCTCTGAGGAGAGAAACAGATCCACTTATATACACATTCCCGAGGTTTAAAACACTCCCCAAAGGGGGGTGTTTTAACACTGGCCAATCCTCTTAGGTCACAAAGTTCCCACAGGTCACCCATGCAAAGTTCACAGAGTTCACAGGTTACTCGGTCAAAGTTCACAGGGCTCACACGGTCAAAAGTTCACAGAGTTCACACGGTCACAGGTCACTCGGTCAAAGTTCACAGAGTTCACACGGTCACCAAAAGGTCAGCAAAAGTCATCACAACAATAACAAAAAACAATAACAAAAAACAGCGCCCCTAGTGGTCATTTTAGGAATTAAAAAACAGCGCCCCTAGTGGACATTTTAGGAATTAAAAAACAGCGCCCCTAGTGGACATTTTAGGAATTAAAAAACAGCGCCCCCTAGTGGTCACTTTTGGAATGGCATACTACACCCCTATTCTACTCTGGTCCCATGACCCAGGCATTGCCACTGCCTGCTTCCTGATAGTCGTCCAAGCCACTATTACCTCCCTCTCAAAATCTGAAAGCACCTCCAAACTTGGAGCAGGTGGAGAGAGACACAAATTAAAACAATTAAAAGAACTCACTTTTGCAACTCCGGGTTGAAAAAAAATTTCCACACAGCCTCACACTCAGAGTCCAAATACTTCTGTATTATTTTCATCCTGAGGGACTGTTTCTTTAAAACAACGTCAAACAACTTTAAACCTCCATTTTCAATATCTTTGATTATTACATTATGAGCTATCAAACCTTTTGCTTGCTTCCACAAAAAATTAGTAATTATCAAATTGATCCGGTTAGCTATTTCTCCACTCATCTCATAAACTGTGAGTGCATGTGTAAGTTTTGACAGACACAACGAGTTGACAACTAAAACTTTACCTTTAAGAGTCAGATTTCTGAACTTTCATAAATTCAAAACTTTCTTTCTTTTTTTTTTTTTTTTTTTTTTTCCACTGTTTTTATTAAGATTTTCTTATACAAAACAAAACAAATGTGTCAACAAATGACACAAATAAAATAAAAATTAAAACAAAAAACAAAAAGAACAAAAAGAATACAGCTCAGACAAATAAAACATGTGACAGACAAATTTGGTTATGCTGGAGTGCATAGGGGTTACTTTCACGTGCATGTAAAACCTTTCAGTAATACTGATGAAATATCGGGTCCAACATAGTCCAAAAATAAGCGCCAGATATTATAAAATCTGTCTACACTGGTATGTATAATGTTTGTAAGGTACTCCAAAGGAATCAATTCAAATACAATTTTACGCCAACCGCTGACAGAAGGAGTTTTGTCACTAATCCACTGTAGAAGAATATTTTTCCTTGCTGCAAATGTGAGAATAGCAAAAAGTCGTTTATGAGCCGCAGAAGTTATGCGAGTGCTAGGGAGACCTAAAATCAAGGACATAGGGTCCATTTCCAAGTCCATATGAAATATATTTTCAAGTTCAGACACAATTTCCGTCCAATATCCCTGCAGTTTATGACACGTCCACATACAATGAGTCAAAGTGCCCACTTGGGTTTTACATTTGAGGCACAGAGGGGAAAGAGAGGGGTTAAAGAAATGTCTGCGATGAGGAGATATGTGTAATCTATCTAAAATTTTAACCTGCATTGCTTTTATTCGAGTGCAAATTGACAACTTTTTTGCTTGGGACTAAACGTCCGTCCATGTTTCTTCATCTATAGTCACAGACAGTTCCTCCTCCCACACATCTCTAATCCTCTGCGTATTGGTTGTATTCAGTCTACCAAGCACACGATATAATGAACTAAGAGACACTTTAGATTTTGACTGAAACAGCATTTTCTCAACTTCAGACACATGTGGGTTCTCCAAAAGAGTTGTACTACGAGTTATATAATGCCTTACTTGTAGAAAGCGGAAAAAGTCCTGTTTAGATAGTTGGTATTTCTCAATCAAATCATTAAATGACACCAGGATATTGTTTGAAAAAAGGTCACCGAGAGTCTTAATATTTTTATTACTCCATTGTTGAAAACCAGGGTCTGAGAAGCCTGGTGGAAAATCAGGATTATTTATTATTGGAGTAAACATGGACGTCAATTTAGACCTTCCCTCAAGACGGCAAACAGTTTTCCATGCCATTAGGGTATTGATTGTTACAGGATTCCCACAGTAGATTTTTATACTTTTAAGACTCTTGAAAAATAATAAATCATATAGTCTTTGTTGCGACAATGCTGCTTCAATATCCATCCAGGTAGAAGAATTAGCCCCAGTAGACCATTCATATATAAATCTCAGATGTGCAGAAAGTTGATACATTTTAATATTAGGCAAATCTAATCCACCCAATGAACTTGGTAGTTGTAACACTGCCATTTTAAGTCTAGGCCTGCGCTTGTTCCAAATAAAGGAACTGAGCCAGCCATTTATATCCTTCAAAACCCTCTTGGAAAACAATATAGGAATCATCCGTATGGGATATAGCAGCCGTGGCAATACATTCATTTTAATCAGGGCTATACGACCCAACCAAGAAACAGGGAGTGAACACCAGCGTTCTAGATCTTGTTTAATTTTACTAAATAAAGGAACAAAGTTAGCGTTGTATAACTGGTCAAAGGATGGAGTAATAAAGACACCCAGGTATAGAAAGCCTGTCGGAGACCATTTAAAAGGAAAAGATGGGACAATATTGGGTTTAGAAGTAAGTGAGCCAAGAGGCATAGCCTCTGATTTAGTCAAATTGACCTTATAGCCAGAAAATCTGCTGAACCTGTCCATCAACTCTAACAACACCGGTACAGAGGTCTCAGGGTCAGTCAGAAGTATCAGGACATCATCCGCATATAAGGTTATTTTGTGACATGCCATACCAATCCCCAGGCTGCGTATGTTAGGTGTTATTCTTATGGCCTCCGCAAGCGGCTCAATGGCCAATGCAAACAGGAGCGGAGACAATGGACAACCCTGTCTTGTGCCCCTATAGGTGGTAAAATATTCTGATCTAACTCCATTAGTAAGCACGGCTGCCTGGGATCAGTGTAAATTATCCTAATCCACTTGATAAAACTGTCCCCGAGACCAAACTGCTCCAATGTATACATCAAAAAGGGCCATTCCACACGGTCAAATGCTTTCTCCGCATCAAGAGAAAGCACCAGACCGTCTATATGTTTGTCCTTATAAGCCTGAATAGCGTTAAGAAGACGTCTAACATTAGTGTCTGGGTTTCGCCCCTTAATAAAACCAGTTTGATCCTCCTTTATTAATAGAGGCAAAAAATTCTCCAGGCGTACAGCTAAAATTTTAGCAAGCAATTTCCTATCTACATTTAAAAGAGCTATCGGCCTGTAGGATGTACAAGATTTAGGACATTTGCCCTTCTTTAAAATCAAGGATATGGTTGCTTCTTTCAAGGATTGTGGAAATTCTCCATTAGTAAAGGAATGATTGAACATTTCAAGTAGCGGCTCAACAAGTACATCCTGAAACTGTTTGTAAAATTCCGAACAAAGCCCATCGGGACCGGGCGACTTCCCGTTTTGTAAGGCTTTAATAGCTTTTATCACTTCATTCCTTGTAATAGGGCCGTTAAGAACAGATCTCTGATCCTCTGATAGTTTGGGCAAATTTATTTGGGCAAAAAAACTTTCAGTCAATTGAGCTGTATCTGACGTCTGTTCAGAAGAGTACAATTGATCATAAAATGTCTTAAAACAATTATTAATCTCCTCAGTGTCATATATCTCGTGACCATCCATATCAGAAATGACTGCAATAGTTTGTGACTCAGCCCGTTTCATTACAAGATAGGCAAGGCATTTACCGGGTTTGTCTCCATGTTCGTAAAATCTCTGTTTAGTATATTTAATTTTTCTCTCAGCCTCTGTAGTAAGAAGACAGTCTAGCGCAGATCTGAGTGTAGTAATTTCTTGCCCTAGAGATGATGACGGAGAAGCAATATATAGCTTTTCCTTCTCTGCCAAGTCACTCTCTAAAGAATTTTGTTTTTCTAATCTTTGACGCTTTTTAGTAGCAGAATATGAAATGATCAATCCCCTTGTATAGGCTTTACAAGTTTCCCATAAGATGGAAGCATTAGAAGCGGAATGCTTATTAATAAGGAAGAACACCTTGATCTCAGTTAGAAAGTAAGATATAAACATATTGTCCCTAAGTAAAATGGTATTAAATCTCCAATGGCGAAACTGGTTTAGTGCCTTTTTTGGTTTTATGTCCATAATTACCCTTGCATGATCAGAAATCACTATACTTTTTATATCGCATGAGACTATCGAACTCAACTCAGACCGCGGAAAGAAAAAATAATCAATTCTGGTATAACATTTGTGTGGGGCTGAAAAAAAAGTATACTCCTATTAGAGGGGTGCATTTGTCTCCAAACATCAGCCAGACCAAACTCATCACATAGAGAATGGAGAGCTTTTGCCTGGGGAGAAAGGGCCATATTACCACGTGGACATCTATCAATAAGTGGATTTAAAATTAAATTAAAATCACCACCCACAATCAACATAGTATTAACTGAAAGTGAGGCCAATTCAAGAAATATTTTGGTGAGAAAAGACACTGGATGAGCAGGGGGAAAATATACATTTATAATAACAATGTCTTGCCCCTGTAAATTCCCTTTAACCAGAACATAACGGCCACAATGATCTTTGATACATTTAACTATGGTGAAGGGTAGAGATTTCCTGATCAAAATAACCACTCCTCTACTCCTAGTTGTGAAAGATGAAAAGAACACTTGCCCAAACATTCCTTGCTGAAGCTTTAAATGCTCCGTGTCATTGAGATGGGTCTCTTGTAAAAGAGCAATGTCTATTTTATCCTTTTTTAAACAAGTTAAGATTTTCCTGCGCTTAATGGGATTGTGGACACCTCGCACATTCCAAGTACACACTCGTAGATTATTCATCTTAATTCACACAGATATAGAAAATGAAAAAAAGACAAAACAAAAAACTGTCACTTTCAAAGTAAGGTAGAAGATATAATCTGAGCTGCATGAAGTTATTACACATGTTTAAGAACAAAAAAACAAAACACACAAAGAGTGGGACGGTAACACTTACAAACGTGTTAGGAACTACCATCTTACTCCTGTCAGCAGGGAACAGCTGACAGGTGCAACAAGCCCAAACTCGCGCCTATCCATAGACATAACACACTAGTCCGCTTTGCTCACAGCGAAAAAGTAACTTCACCTGGCGAATTATCATAAGTGCAGGGCAGGATTCAAAGTTAGTAAAGTCATAAACACCAAAATCAGATGGGTACTCACGTAATTTCGAAGGTTAAGGTCCAATAAGTGAAAAAGATAAACTCAAATATGTCCCCGTGGTGTATCCAGAAGGTTAAGACATAGAGTCAAAGTAAGCTGAGGCTGCCTCCGGAGTATCAAACCTTTTCTCCGCGCCGTTGACAGACACCCTCAGCGTTGCTGGATATATGAGCGCGTAATCCAGATCCATTCTCTTCAGCCGATGCTTCACCCCGTCAAAAGCTTTGCGTTTTTTAACCACTGCCGCCGAGTAATCATTGTAGAAGGAAACCTTAGGACGGTCCGCGGGCTGGTCAGGCTCTGCAGCGAGACGCCGGGCAGCTGCCATTACGCGTTGCTTGTCAGTAAAGTTGTGCATCTTCATAATGATAGGTCTGGGGCGTTGATTAGGTCCCGGTCTAAAAGCAGGGGTACGGTGCGCGCGGTCCACCTTGATCTTCCCAGATTTGGTTGTTATTTTGAGAAAAGTAGGAAGCCACGTCTCCACAAAGCCAGTGACATCTTTCCCCTCCATCCCTTCAGGCAAACCAACTAGACGTAGGTTGCATCTGCGGCTGCGATTTTCTAAGTCGTCAATATGATCCCCCATCTCGCTGACCTGTTTTTCAAGTTTAGTAACTTTCACCTGCAGTGACTCCGTAACGTCTTCCACATCGGAGATCCTGGCCTCCGCCTGGCCAACCCGAGTTCCAAGTGCATGCATTTCAGCGGTTTGGTCACGGATAGCAGCAAGCACGGTGTCGATTTTGGCATAAATGGCATTCGTAATACTTTCAGACATTGCAAAAGCATGAAGCACACCTGGGTCCAGACCATCTCTCCCTGACTCCGCATCCTCAGCCTCGATCGAGCCCAGAGCAGTATCGCCATCCGTAGGATCCACGTTGTCGCTGGCAGGCTCACAAGCAACAGGCTCCACGTCGTCAGTAATGGCCCTTTCTGACACGGACTCCGCGCTGACATTCTTGGGTTTGTCTGTAGCTAGCCCCGAGTCATCGTTAGCAGCTGAATTAGCGGGCCTCTTCTTCTTGGATTTAGTCTTACCTCGGGCATTTTCAAAAAATAATTGTCCAAGCTCATTATAGAGCTTCTCTCACCATCAAAAATCAGGTTTTCACCAGGCAAATGCGTAATATAACCGGATAAGTCAAAACATTTCACGGGAGCTTAGCGGAGCACGATGTTTACTCTACGACGCCATCTTGCCCCTCTTCATTTCAAAACTTTCTTAATGTCACCTATCAATTTTTCCCACATCTTCTGGGCACACTCTCTTAGGTCTCGTCCCAAGAGAACACCAAGAACTCTGTAGCAACTCCCGGCATCTGCCAAAGGAACAGAGACGGGGGCAGGGGTCACACTGCCACAAAAGGCAATAGCAGACTTCTAATAATTAACTCTTGCCCCAGAAGCAAGACAATAAACATTTAGCACATGCAATGCAGCTTCCAGACTTCCCATGTCCTTCAACAAAAGGTTTGTGTCATCTGCATATTGAAAAATCTTACTTTCTCTGCCACCAGGCACAACAACTCCTTTTACTTGCCTTTCTTTGCATAACATGGCAGCCAGAGGCTCTGCAACAAGGCTATACAGGAAAGCTGACAAAGGACATCCCTGTCTTACAGACCTTTTCAGAGGAACGCAATCTGTTAGGGATCCATTAACTTTAACTTTACTTACTGCTGACATGTATAATAATTTCAACAAATCAATGAACTTTGCCCCAAACCCTACCTTACCTAACACAGACCATAAAAAAGTATGTTCAACTCTGTCAAAAGCTTTACTGAAATCCATGCTAACATGAATGCCACCAGTGCAGTGCATGTGTGAAAGCATATACTTAAGTGACAACACAATGTCAGAAATGTCTCTGCCTGGAATGCTATATGCCTGTGTGGGCGCCACGACTGAACCAATCACCTTTCTTAACCTACCTGACAATACTTTAGCAATGATCTTGTAACCTACATTGAGTAAGCTGATAGGCCTGAAGTTTTCCAAATTGGATCTTTCTACGTTTTTGAACACCAAGGTGACTACACACTGACAGAAAAATCTTATGGTTTTAGGTATTTTCCATCTCTACATACAATCGCAGTAGGATGGGGCTAACCTGTGAGCAAAACGTTTGTAGAATTCACAGGTAAGACCATCCTCTCCCGGGCTCTTCCCAGAGCGGAGATCTGTGATGGCTGACCTCACCTCCTCCAGAGACACTGGTGAATCACACTGCTCTGCCTCATCAGGCCTCAGCTTTCTCTCTAAAGCAGGGTGCCAAACTTTTTTCCTTTGGCCAAAATTTCAGATTTTTTCTTCGCGGGCCAAATGTATGCATTGAAGAGTGCCAAGCAATATAATTTGTTTGGCATTTAAAAAAACATTTTGAGAAGAGATGAAGATTAAAATTGTTTTATTAACACATTTTAAGAGATTGCATATGATTTTGTCATTTGACAGTCTTTCAGCACAAATTTTCATACAGTTAGTCCTAACAACTGAACAACCCTTCGGGCCAAATGAACCATCTGGGGCCGAATTGCCCCGGCCCACTTTGGCCCCTGCTCTAAGCATCTACAGCTACCTCATACAAGACGAACTCCTGTAGAATCAAAAGATCACAGTAGAAATTATGCACAGTATTTAAGATTTCTGACTTACCTTTTACTAACTTGCCTGACCTATCAACTAGACTTTCAATAAACATCTTACTCTGCTTTTGCTTTTCAAGACCAAAGAAATAAGCAGTGGACCTTTCACCCTGCACAGTGTGCATTGACTTGGCCCTCAAGATAGCACCTCTGCACCGTTTAATTTCCAAATTATCCAGAGCTGCTTTGATAGTGAGGTATTCTGGTCCACAGGTCCCCTTTGAGATGCTGCCACAGTAGAGAGCATTTGCAGACTCTCCCTCAAAGTACTTTCCTTAATCTGCTCCATCCATCTTTTGTGCTTACAATAATTAATTGTTAATCTTTTTTATCCTTTTTTTAGCCTCGGCCACCAGTCTATCACATTTCTAATATATTGCAACTCCGTTTCAAATGTATCTAACAGACCATTCATTTTCCTAATAAACAAGAGAGACAGGTTTGAATTTAGTCTGAAACCATGACAGTAATGTTGCTTTTTGAACTCAACACTTGAAATATAATGACTTTGAATGACTTTGAATGCAGTTTTGTGACAATTGTAAAAGTGTTTTACTGCAAGCCATTCTGTTAGTATGACAATGATTCTTGTTACCATGGCTTTAGAACTACAGTGGTCATGGCACAAAGAGATATCTTACAGGAACCAGCATTTTATTAGTCTATTTTACATCAAAAACAGTCCTAAAACACACTGTAAGATAGACAAATCTAGAAAACCACCAAACTTGCTCATAAGTTCAACAGCCAATGTACTGGCCACCAGATTCCATAGGTGAGCGGTTAGTGCACAGAACCATGGACCGTGAGGTTGACGGTTCGAATCCCGCATCGGACTTTGAGAACGGGTTTGAATTTAGTCTGAAACCATGACAGTAATGTTGCTTTTTGAACTCAACACTTAGAAATATAATGACTTTGAATGACTTTGAATGCAGTTTTGTGACAATTGTAAAAGTGTTTTACTGCAAGCCATTCTGTTAGTATGACAATGATTCTTGTTACCATGGCTTTAGAACTACAGTGGTCATGGCACAAAGAGATATCTTACAGGAACCAGCATTTTATTAGTCTATTTTACATCAAAAACAGTCCTAAAACACACTGTAAGATAGACAAATCTAGAAAACCACCAAACTTGCTCATAAGTTCAACAGCCAATGTACTGGCCACCAGATTCCATAGGTGAGCGGTTAGTGCACAGGACCATGGACCGTGAGGTTGACGGTTCGAATCCCGCATCGGACTTTGAGAACGGGTTTGAATTTAGTCTGAAACCATGACAGTAATGTTGCTTTTTGAACTCAACACTTAGAAATATAATGACTTTGAATGACTTTGAATGCAGTTTTGTGACAATTGTAAAAGTGTTTTACTGCAAGCCATTCTGTTAGTATGACAATGATTCTTGTTACCATGGCTTTAGAACTACAGTGGTCATGGCACAAAGAGATATCTTACAGGAACCAGCATTTTATTAGTCTATTTTACATCAAAAACAGTCCTAAAACACACTGTAAGATAGACAAATCTAGAAAACCACCAAACTTGCTCATAAGTTCAACAGCCAATGTACTGGCCACCAGATTCCATAGGTGAGCGGTTAGTGCACAGGACCATGGACCGTGAGGTTGACGGTTCGAATCCCGCATCGGACTTTGAGAACGGGTTTGAATTTAGTCTGAAACCATGACAGTAATGTTGCTTTTTGAACTCAACACTTAGAAATATAATGACTTTGAATGACTTTGAATGCAGTTTTGTGACAATTGTAAAAGTGTTTTACTGCAAGCCATTCTGTTAGTATGACAATGATTCTTGTTACCATGGCTTTAGAACTACAGTGGTCATGGCACAAAGAGATATCTTACAGGAACCAGCATTTTATTAGTCTATTTTACATCAAAAACAGTCCTAAAACACACTGTAAGATAGACAAATCTAGAAAACCACCAAACTTGCTCATAAGTTCAACAGCCAATGTACTGGCCACCAGATTCCATAGGTGAGCGGTTAGTGCACAGGACCATGGACCGTGAGGTTGACGGTTCGAATCCCGCATCGGACTTTGAGAACGGGTTTGAATTTAGTCTGAAACCATGACAGTAATGTTGCTTTTTGAACTCAACACTTAGAAATATAATGACTTTGAATGACTTTGAATGCAGTTTTGTGACAATTGTAAAAGTGTTTTACTGCAAGCCATTCTGTTAGTATGACAATGATTCTTGTTACCATGGCTTTAGAACTACAGTGGTCATGGCACAAAGAGATATCTTACAGGAACCAGCATTTTATTAGTCTATTTTACATCAAAAACAGTCCTAAAACACACTGTAAGATAGACAAATCTAGAAAACCACCAAACTTGCTCATAAGTTCAACAGCCAATGTACTGGCCACCAGATTCCATAGGTGAGCGGTTAGTGCACAGGACCATGGACCGTGAGGTTGACGGTTCGAATCCCGCATCGGACTTTGAGAACGGGTTTGAATTTAGTCTGAAACCATGACAGTAATGTTGCTTTTTGAACTCAACACTTAGAAATATAATGACTTTGAATGACTTTGAATGCAGTTTTGTGACAATTGTAAAAGTGTTTTACTGCAAGCCATTCTGTTAGTATGACAATGATTCTTGTTACCATGGCTTTAGAACTACAGTGGTCATGGCACAAAGAGATATCTTACAGGAACCAGCATTTTATTAGTCTATTTTACATCAAAAACAGTCCTAAAACACACTGTAAGATAGACAAATCTAGAAAACCACCAAACTTGCTCATAAGTTCAACAGCCAATGTACTGGCCACCAGATTCCATAGGTGAGCGGTTAGTGCACAGGACCATGGACCGTGAGGTTGACGGTTCGAATCCCGCATCGGACTTTGAGAACGGGTTTGAATTTAGTCTGAAACCATGACAGTAATGTTGCTTTTTGAACTCAACACTTAGAAATATAATGACTTTGAATGCAGTTTTGTGACAATTGTAAAAGTGTTTTACTGCAAGCCATTCTGTTAGTATGACAATGATTCTTGTTACCATGGCTTTAGAACTACAGTGGTCATGGCACAAAGAGATATCTTACAGGAACCAGCATTTTATTAGTCTATTTTACATCAAAAACAGTCCTAAAACACACTGTAAGATAGACAAATCTAGAAAACCACCAAACTTGCTCATAAGTTCAACAGCCAATGTACTGGCCACCAGATTCCATAGGTGAGCGGTTAGTGCACAGGACCATGGACCGTGAGGTTGACGGTTCGAATCCCGCATCGGACTTTGAGAACGGGTTTGAATTTAGTCTGAAACCATGACAGTAATGTTGCTTTTTGAACTCAACACTTAGAAATATAATGACTTTGAATGACTTTGAATGCAGTTTTGTGACAATTGTAAAAGTGTTTTACTGCAAGCCATTCTGTTAGTATGACAATGATTCTTGTTACCATGGCTTTAGAACTACAGTGGTCATGGCACAAAGAGATATCTTACAGGAACCAGCATTTTATTAGTCTATTTTACATCAAAAACAGTCCTAAAACACACTGTAAGATAGACAAATCTAGAAAACCACCAAACTTGCTCATAAGTTCAACAGCCAATGTACTGGCCACCAGATTCCATAGGTGAGCGGTTAGTGCACAGGACCATGGACCGTGAGGTTGACGGTTCGAATCCCGCATCGGACTTTGAGAACGGGTTTGAATTTAGTCTGAAACCATGACAGTAATGTTGCTTTTTGAACTCAACACTTAGAAATATAATGACTTTGAATGACTTTGAATGCAGTTTTGTGACAATTGTAAAAGTGTTTTACTGCAAGCCATTCTGTTAGTATGACAATGATTCTTGTTACCATGGCTTTAGAACTACAGTGGTCATGGCACAAAGAGATATCTTACAGGAACCAGCATTTTATTAGTCTATTTTACATCAAAAACAGTCCTAAAACACACTGTAAGATAGACAAATCTAGAAAACCACCAAACTTGCTCATAAGTTCAACAGCCAATGTACTGGCCACCAGATTCCATAGGTGAGCGGTTAGTGCACAGGACCATGGACCGTGAGGTTGACGGTTCGAATCCCGCATCGGACTTTGAGAACGGGTTTGAATTTAGTCTGAAACCATGACAGTAATGTTGCTTTTTGAACTCAACACTTAGAAATATAATGACTTGAATGACTTTGAATGCAGTTTTGTGACAATTGTAAAAGTGTTTTACTGCAAGCCATTCTGTTAGTATGACAATGATTCTTGTTACCATGGCTTTAGAACTACAGTGGTCATGGCACAAAGAGATATCTTACAGGAACCAGCATTTTATTAGTCTATTTTACATCAAAAACAGTCCTAAAACACACTGTAAGATAGACAAATCTAGAAAACCACCAAACTTGCTCATAAGTTCAACAGCCAATGTACTGGCCACCAGATTCCATAGGTGAGCGGTTAGTGCACAGGACCATGGACCGTGAGGTTGACGGTTCGAATCCCGCATCGGACTTTGAGAACGGGTTTGAATTTAGTCTGAAACCATGACAGTAATGTTGCTTTTTGAACTCAACACTTAGAAATATAATGACTTTGAATGACTTTGAATGCAGTTTTGTGACAATTGTAAAAGTGTTTTACTGCAAGCCATTCTGTTAGTATGACAATGATTCTTGTTACCATGGCTTTAGAACTACAGTGGTCATGGCACAAAGAGATATCTTACAGGAACCAGCATTTTATTAGTCTATTTTACATCAAAAACAGTCCTAAAACACACTGTAAGATAGACAAATCTAGAAAACCACCAAACTTGCTCATAAGTTCAACAGCCAATGTACTGGCCACCAGATTCCATAGGTGAGCGGTTAGTGCACAGGACCATGGACCGTGAGGTTGACGGTTCGAATCCCGCATCGGACTTTGAGAACGGGTTTGAATTTAGTCTGAAACCATGACAGTAATGTTGCTTTTTGAACTCAACACTTAGAAATATAATGACTTTGAATGACTTTGAATGCAGTTTTGTGACAATTGTAAAAGTGTTTTACTGCAAGCCATTCTGTTAGTATGACAATGATTCTTGTTACCATGGCTTTAGAACTACAGTGGTCATGGCACAAAGAGATATCTTACAGGAACCAGCATTTTATTAGTCTATTTTACATCAAAAACAGTCCTAAAACACACTGTAAGATAGACAAATCTAGAAAACCACCAAACTTGCTCATAAGTTCAACAGCCAATGTACTGGCCACCAGATTCCATAGGTGAGCGGTTAGTGCACAGGACCATGGACCGTGAGGTGACGGTTCGAATCCCGCATCGGACTTTGAGAACGGGTTTGAATTTAGTCTGAAACCATGACAGTAATGTTGCTTTTTGAACTCAACACTTAGAAATATAATGACTTTGAATGCAGTTTTGTGACAATTGTAAAAGTGTTTTACTGCAAGCCACAAACTAAAAACACTCACTGCAAAAACACACCACTGCAAAAAATCACTGCAAAAACACCAACTGCAAAAACACACACTCACTGCAAAAACACATCACTGGCAAAACACACCCACTAAAAAACATCACTGCAACACTCACGCAAAAACACAACACTGCAAAAACACCAATGAAAAAACACAGTCACTGCAAAACACAACTCACTGGCAAAAACACACTCACTGAAAAAACAAACAAAAACAAATCACTGAAAAACACACTCACTGGCAAAAACCAACTCACTGCAAAAACACCACGCAAAACATGCAAAAACACAAGCACTGCAAAAACACACGCACTGCAAAAAAACAAACCACTCAAAAACACACCACTGCAAAAACACACTCACTGCAAAAACACACAGCACTGCAAAAACACACGCAATGAAAAACACACGCACTGCCAAAAAAAAACACACGCACTGCCATAAACACATCACTTGCAAAAAAACACACCCACTGCAAAAACACACTGCACTGCAGCACACACACTGCAAAACAACACGCACTGCAAAAAACACACTCAACTGCGCAAAAAACACAATCACTGGAAAAACACACGCACTGGAAAAACACCACTGCACTTGCAAAAACACACTCACTGCAAAAACACACCATAAAAAAAAAGAAAAACACACCAAAAACACACTCACTGCAAAAACACTTAATCACTGGCAAAACACACCAATGGAATAAAACACACGCACGCAAAAACAACACACCACGCCAAAAACACCACATAACGGAAACAACACCTCACCTGCAAAAACACACCACTGCAAAAACACGCGGCACTATGCAAAACACACCGCACTGCAAAAAACAACAAAATCACTGACAAAACACAAACACTGCAAAAACACACGGCACTGCCAAAAACCACACGCACTGCAAAAAACTCACGCACTGCAAACGCAACTTCAAAAACAACACGCACTGCCAATACACACACTGCAACACAACGCCTGCAAACCACACTCACTGCAAACACACCACGCAAAACACACTCACTGGCAAACAACACGCACTGCAAAACACACGCCACTGCAAAAACACCACTTCACTGCAAAAACACAACGCACTGCAAAAAACACACTCACTAGAAAAACACACGCACTGAAAAACACACCACTGCAAAAACCCACAACTCACTGCAAAAAAACACACGCACTGCAAAAAAAACACACTCACCTGCCAAAAAACACAATCACGGGAAAAACACACTCAACTGCAAAAAACACACGACTGCAAAACACCCACGCACTGCAAAAACACACTCAACCTGCAAAAACACACGCACTGCAAAACATACGACCACTAGAAAAAACACACTCACTGAAAAACCCACAAATTCACTGGAAAACACACACACGCCAAAAACACACATCACTGCAAACAACGCGCACTAGCAAAAAACACATTCACTGCAAAAACACAACTCACTGGCAAACACTGCAAAAACACAGCACTGCAAAAACACAGGGCAACTGCAAAACACACTGCACTTGCAAAAAACACACGCACTTGCAAAACACACACACATGCAAAAACACACTTCCACTTGCCCAAACACACTCACTGCAAAACAGTCACTGCAAAACCACACTCACTGGAAAAAACACAATCACTAGGAAAAACACAAACTCACTGCAAAAAACCACCACTCACGCAAAAACACCTTCACTGCAAAAACAACAAAAAAAAAAAAACCCCTTTTTTTTTTCCCCACTGCAAAAACAACACTTCCACATGGGCAAAACACACGCACTGCAAAAACACAAGCACTGCAAAACACACTCCACTGCAAAAACACCTCACTGCAAAAACACTCCCACTTGCAGAAACACACGCACTTGCAAAAAACACAATCACTGGAAAAAACACACGCCACTGCAAAACACCACTTCACCTGGAAAAACACATCACTGCAAAAACACACTCACTGAGAAAAACACACGCACTGCAAAACACACGCACTGCAAAACACACTTCACTGCAAAACACAAGCACTGCAACACACGCATGCAAAACCACACTCCTGAAAAAACACACCAATGGAAAACACAACGGCACTGCAAAACACACGGCCACTGCAAAACACACTCACTGGGAGAAACACAATCACTGGAAAACACACTCACTGCCAAAAAAACCACACTCACTGCAAACACGCGCACGCAAAAACACACGCACTGGCAAAAAACCAATTTCACTGGCCCAAACAGAAGCACTGCAAAAACCAAGCACGCAAAACAACACGCACTGCAAAAACACACGCACTGCAAAAACTGACGCCCACTGCAAAAAAACCACACGACTGCAAAATTACACTCACTGCAAAAAACACCGCATGCAAAAAACACACTTCACTGCAAAAACACACGCACTGCAAAAAACACATCACTGCAAAAACACCGCACTGCCAAACACACGCACATGCAAAAACACGCACTCACTGCAAAACACACTCACTGCAAAACACATTCTCCGCAAAAAAACCAATCACTGGAAAAACACACTCACTGCAAAAAACATACTCACTGCAAAAAACAGCACGCACTGGCAGAAAACGATACGCACTTGAAAAAACACACTCACTTGGAAAAAACACAATCACTGGAAAAAACACTCACTGGCCAAAAAACACACTCACTGGCAAAACCCACACTCAGCAAAACAACACGCACTGCAAAAACAAGCCCACTGCAAAAACACCACTCACTGCAAAAACACACTCACTGCCAAAAACACTCACTGCAAAAAACACACACGCACTGAAAACACAGCACTGCAAAAAACACACTCACTGGCAAAAACACCACTCACTGCAAAACTCCACTGCAGAAACGCACGTGCAAAACACCAATCACTGGAAAAACACACGGCACTGCAAAAACACACTCCACTGGAAAAAACACAATCACTGCAAAAACACACTCACTGCAAAAAACCACTCCTTGGGCAAAAACAGATCACTTGCAAAAACACACGCAATGGAAAAACACAGCGCCACTTGCAGAAAACCACACGCACTGCAAAACACATCACTGGAAAAACACATATCACTGGGGAAAAACACACTCACTGCAAAAAAACACACTCACTGCAAAAACACGCGCATGCCAAAAAACACACGCACTGCAAAAACCACAATCACTGCAAAAACACCAAGCACTGCAAAAACACGCTACTGCAAAAAAACACACCCTGCAAAAAAAAACTCACGCCAACTGCAAGAAACCAAACGCACTTCAAAAACACACGCACTGCAAAATTACACTCACTGCAAAAACACAACGCACTGCAAAAAACACACTCACTGCAAAAACACACGCACTGCCAAAAACACACTCACCTGCAAAAACACACGCCACTGCAAAGAAAACACACGCACTGCAAAAACACACTCACTGCAAAAACACACGCACTGCAAAAACAGCACTCACTGGAAAAACACACGCACTGGAAAAACACACTCACTGCAAAAACCACACTCACTGCAAAAAACACAATCACTGGAAAAACAACACTCACGCAAAAACACACGCACTGCAAAAACACACGCACTGCAAAAACACACTCGACTGCAAAAACACACGCACTGCAAAAAACCATACGCACTGAAAAAAACACACTCACTGGAAAACCACAATCACGGAAAAACACCACTCACTTGAAAAAACACAACTCAACTTGCAAAAAACAACGCGCACTGCAAAACACACTCACTGCAAAAACCCAATCACTGCAAATCACTGCAAAAAACACAAGCACTGAAAAAACACAGGCACTTGCAAAAACACACGCACTGCCAAAAACCACGCACTGCAAAAACACACGCACTGCGCAAAAACACAAACTCACTGCAAAAACACACTCACTGCAAAACACCACTGCAAAACAACACTGCATGGAAAAAAAAACACAATCACTGGGAAAAACACCAACTACTGCCAACACACTCACTGCAAAACACACTCACTAGCAAAAAACCACAGCGCACTGCAAAAAACAAAAAGCACTGCAAGAAACACTCATGCAAAAACAACACTCACTGCAAAAACACACTCACTGCAAAAAAACACCACGCCACTGCAAACACAAAGCACTGCAAAACAGCACCTCACTGCAAAAACACATCACTGCAAAAACACTCACTGCAAAACACACCACTGCAAAAACAAATCACTGGGAAAAACACCACGCACTGCAAAAACACACTCACTGGAAAAACACAATCACTGCAAAAAACACACTCACTGAAAAAACCAACACGCACTGCCAAAAAACACACGCAACTGCAAAAACACACTCACTGCAAAAAACACAAGCACTGCAAAAACACACGCCACTGCAAAAACACCAATCACTGCAAAACCCACACGCAATGGAAAAAAACACGCAC